>BEXV01002581.1:43196-54515 GCA_003118195.1 Hemicentrotus pulcherrimus
GTAGTTGTTTTGAGCTATCTTATTAAAATAAAAAAAACTTTTTTTTGGGGGGGGGGGTAATAATAATCAGGTTCTTCAAATCTTCATATGTCTGGACAACAATAATGGTCAAAGTTATCATTATTATTATTATTATTATTATTATTATTATTTATATGGCTAAAAAAATCGGAAATTCACAGGATGTACAATGTCAACAAAGTAAATACAATTATCTTAGAAATAATAAAGAAAGAGAAGGAAATAAGAAGCAAGGAGAAGGGGAAAGAAATGGTTACCTTTGGGCCAGGGTTTGCAAAAGTGAAACATTTTACTGTTGCCAGAGGCATGCGAGCCCTCATAGGTAACCATGTAGAAAGATATTGCACAGTCCCATCATTGAAAAAAAAAGGAAAATGTTATTAACCATTGCGTCTTGCATTATACCAGAATGATGTTGTCCAGGTGGCTTGTAACCAAGGTTTGCACTTTTCTCCTTTTAAGGCTGTTGGGAAAGAAAAGAAGAAGCGTTACCATGAGATGAGCCAGAGGATAGAACGAGAGAAGCAGCTCAACATCATAGCACAGAAAATGGAAGCCAAGAAACATTTCAAGGTATTATATCCATTTATTGTAATAAGTGATGGTTGAAACGGCATGTGACAGTTTCTTTTGGGGGGAGGGGGTCAAATTCTGAGCTGTCGAGTTCTGATTAGAGAAGTAATAATATCACTGTTGCCAAAGAAGAAATGTCTTTGCTCACACAGAGTAAGGTAACGATGATTGAAATCTCCCAAAGACACATGAGCGTGGGTTCTGTTGGAGAATCTGACAATTTTTGGCATACATCTGGTAACAATGCTATTAATCTCAAGAGTAACCATACTCTTATCGTCAACAGGGGGTTGTTTCACAAAGACTAAGATCGGCTTACTTTGGACTTGATGTATGGTAGGCCATTCATGCCACTGGTTGCTCTCACCATTGGACTCTACGATCATCGATCTTAGTCTTTGTGAAACGCCCCCCCCCCCTTCAGGTCTTTACATAATGTGCACTCCCACCACGAATCTTCCACAAGGAAAGCTCATCGCCAAATAATTTCCCTCACCCGAAACACTCTGTGAGACTGGAAACAAGTTCTAGTGATTTCTTAGTGGGCTGTCAAGTTTCCATACCCCCTTGAGTGAAAAATATCGACACAATGCACATGCAAACTCCAGAAATATATCTTAAATACCTTTTCCATTTTGTTTTCTCTCTCTCTCGTTCATTTCATTTCTCTCTCTTTCTATTCTTCTTTCCTCTGTCATGCTCTCGGAATCTCCTTATCTATCTCTCTCGTTTTTCTTATTCTCTGTTCCTTGTGCTCCAGGATAAAAATCGTAAGAGACTAGTGAAGGAAGAGACACAACAGTCAGCACCAGTCTTCAAATTCCACATGCAACGGAAGAGATGACACCCGCCCATCAAACAAACTTACATTACTATTTCCCATCTTCCACAAATATCTCTTGGCAGAAGATTATTCCTTTGCAGAGAGACCAATGTCATTTTGCATTTATCTCTATTGATAGGTCACTCTTTTGTCTGCTAGAGAGTAAAGACTGATATCCTAAATGGCCACATTTTTGTAGCGTATTTTACATATTTATTGTATGTATAACAAAAGTCGCCTGTAGCAGCCCCGTGTTTCTCCCATTGGTAGACTGAGGAGGTCAGTGACTATCATAGATGAGGCGGGTTTTAGTTTTGTTTATCTAGTTGGAGTGGATGTCCCCAAACTCAACTTTCACGCTAAGTGCTTATTATATTCAAGGAGAAACCGACCCAAAGTAATCATGAATGTTTTATCATGCAGTTTATTTGCCATTTGTTGTTTGGACCTGCAAAAAATTAACAAGCAAAACTCTGCTGTAAAACCTTCATTTATAATTGACACAATGGTCTTCACGTGTGGTGGAGATGATGAGCTTCATTTTCTTATGTTTATTGTCTTTATAATCCCAACCATCAGAGGAAAAGTTGTGTATGTCATTCAAGAAGTCATTTAACTAAAGAACACATTTATTTAATCCACACTGTTTTTTCCATTGCTACTGTATCAAGTAACCTGTGGGATGCATGCATGCATGCACAAGAGGTAGTCACACCATTGCCAATATGCATTGGTTAGTAGGTCCTGTGGCCCTGTTTCATAAAACTCTTTATCAATACAAAGTTACAAGAACTGTTATAAGCTACTGAAATCATTGCATTTGATTGGCTGAGAGCAAGTTTGTTAGAGAAATGTGACACTTTTCATTGATAACAAGTTTTATGAAACAGGGGCCTGGATAAGGAACAGAAAGTGTTGATTGATTGGCCAGATGCATTATATTTTGAATACCCATTCACATGTTACACTGACCATATTTGTGTGGTTTGCCTCAATAACTTGTGATTCAGAGCCCTAAAAATATGCAAGATACATGAGTAGAAAGGGCAAATATTTTTGCACACACTGTATCTATTTTCTTTTCAGGACTATTATGTTAGATGATAAGTTTTAAAAAAAAAAAAAAAGCTCTAAAATCTTTAAATCGACAACATGTGAGATTCAAAGATCTTTTTGTTGTTGTTGATCAATATTGGCAATTTTTTCTTCAACTTTTCGACAACATGCTCATTCGTACAGTAGGCTTGCGGGTGCACCAGGTGAGAGAGAGGGAGGATTGAGGAGTCCTGAAAAGGACACTCGGTAATCTTTCTTGAGGATTTGTAGTCCTTAAAAGACTGTTGGTTATCTTTCACTCCTGACGATGTATAGTCAACCTGTTTGAAACGTTGAGCCACTCATCCTCTCCAAGCGCTATAGTTCTCCTTAGGACTATAAGCTACATAACCAGTCTTTTTAAAGACTATACCAACAGTCCTTTTCAGGACTACAAACCCTAAAGAAAGATTACCGAGAGTCCTTTTTAAGACTCCTCAATCCTCCGTCTCTCTTTTCTCTCACATAATGCACCCGCAAGCCTTCTGTATATTTACATCACCGCGCAAGCCAACCAGCAGCATCTAACATGGTCATTCATGTATATTGTGTTCAGATACATTGCAATATATTTTTAAAATGTAGCAACAAAAGAAATATATTAATGTGGCCAATTTGAAGAACATTATGTGTGAAATTTAGCCATAAAGGCAAATTACTCCTGAAAGGGTTAAATGTTAAAATGGGGGTAGGGAAGTGCTGTAGAGAAGATATGCCATGCATGTGTTTGGGCCTTAGATGTTGATTATCCCTTACCCATCCATCCATTATAAAGTCTTCATTGATGTTGACCATGTTTTCAAAGATCTTCGAATTAATGCTCATTTTCTTAATCTGGGCATAGCTACGGTATATGTTAATTGTCGAGTGTCAGGGCGACACATTTAATATATCTCTTTCACAAAATATTTTTGCTAATGAAAAAGAGGTAAAGTACAATTAAAATTCAAAGCTAATATCAGTATAGCTACAGTAACTGTTTTAGTTATTTAAGAGTGTTATTATATTCCAGGGAGAGGGGAGGGGTATTGTGCAGCCCAGTTGGAGATTGTTCTTTGCTAGATTGTATTGCCCCAATAAAAAAATAAAAAAATCACTGAAAAAAGAAGAAAAAAAACTTGTTCCGGTATGTGGATTTGCTTGTGTCATGTGTAACTTTTTAAGACTTGTAATAATGTAATGTATTGTAGTTGTAAATGTATTATCAGGAAGCTCTTTCTCTTTCTCTCTCTCTCTCTCTCTTTCCCTCCCTTCTTCCCTCCTCTCTCTCTGTCTGTCTTCCTCAGTCTCTCTCTTTCTCTCTTAGTATGCATTTACATGTCAAACTGTATATTTATTAATCTTCCTTCCCATCCTCTTCTCTTTCCCTATCTCCCTTCTCTCTGTATCTCTTTGTATACTTCTCTCTTTCTGACCACTCTTATCTTGAAGATATGTTTGCTTCAGCTCTCGTTTCTTCACCATACAGCTTTCTTCCTCTCAATCTCGCTATTTTGTTATCCCCCCCCCCCCCACTAGGTATTTTATATGTCCACTAAGTAATGTACCTAAGGTAGCTAATTTGCATACTGTAGGGTTAGGGTTAAGTTCATTGCTATTCATAGAAACATGCCTCTTCGACTGATTAAGGAATGCCTACCCATCCACCCCTTCCCCTTCCATTTTTGTGTTTGAGGTTTCTTTTGCTCATTCACCCCATCTGTGTCACAAAGCTTTCTTTCTCGTGAAACCGATCTTGTGAGTCCTGCCTAGTCGCTAGTCATCTTTTGATTTCAATCTGTTCTGGCGACGATTACTTCAGGTGTTAATTTTGTCACAGGATATGGCTTGGAATATGTTTTAGACCTTGTTTAGGTTAGGGTTAGGCAGAGAGCTTGGTCCACAGTTGAAGTAAAGGATTCCATTACTTTAGAAAATTACCACGAAGCAATGGTCGCAGGAGCATGTGTCGTACAACCTATCTTCACACACCTGTTTACCACATTTTCTAATTAAAATAGTAAAACCATACACAACCATTACCTTATATTGCTTACTTTATTATTTACATAATGAACAATAGAGAAATCACAAATTATTAAGTTCAAAGTTAACACCCATGGATATTAGTCAATAGTGCAATCCCATTTATGATGGACACTGGTAACAAAGTCATGATATTGATACACATGAAAGAAAAACAATACATGTACTTCAAACTTGACCCCTAGTTCTGGAGTTACTGGTAATGGCCTAAACAAATACAGTTGGTAAAGTGTACTTGCATTGAATGCTTCTTAAGATCTGAACAATGAAATGCATTTGCAAGCCCTGTACTTGTACTAAAACCATGCTTAGTCACTACATGTACATGTACATGAACATACAGTATTCTCAGTTTACAGTGTTACCAACAAAGTAAAACATATATACCCATATGCATTTGCAGCTAAAACTTCAGCCCACAACTAAATCTGATGTAGCGTTCTATTTCACCCTGCAATGTGATATATCATCTGTTTAATGCTAGTGTAAACTCCGCATTTATCTCATTTCAATTAAAACTCTCCTGGCTCTCTAAAGAAAATTATGAGGAAAGCAACAACTTGCAATGAAATGGACTGATTTAATGAAAATAAAATATAACAATATAAATACACTATAATGTGCAAAAGCATTTTGACAACCGATTCTACCCATAATAAACTCCTCCCATATTTTCTTGATCTCTTCTCTTTAATCAGAAAAAAACCTAACAATGAACAATATCTTTTTAGTTGCATTTAGTTTTATTCATTTGATTAAAAAAAATCACATGAGAAATGAAAGTGCAATAACCAACATTCTTTTGGACATAATTAGATTCGAGATGTGACAAGTCATTACCATCCAAGTTATGAAACTGTCCCAAAATACACCATGTATAATGCAAAGTCTTCCATAAGAAGAAAACAACACAATTATATACCGGTACTCTTATATTTATATTACATTTCATTGCACTTGTCTACCTTTGTCTACCTGGGAATACTTTTTTGCCAAAAATACACTTAACTTTACAGCTGTTTAGAAATAGTAAAACACACTAGCATGTCTCTCAGTAACAAAAAAGATTCATCCATTATATTTATTTAAAAAAATTAAAATCACTCCGATACCTCAGCTCTTACTACTGAATAAAGCGTCCCAAAAAAAAATAAACCCGAGAACAAGCGGTTATTGTGAAATGTGAACAAACTTGGACCTGTATATATATTTCCTTGCTTTCCATGAAGTAGAAGTGAACGATACATTGATAACATTAAACCATACACACGTCGCCAAGCAACATTGTTTTGAGAATGGCATGTCAAAATCAAATTGCACCAGATTTTGTTAAAACGGTAGAAACATACATGTAAGGACCACACGCAAAGATAACCTGAAGAGAACACAAACTTTGAAACCTACTGGAAAGATTGTTGTCAATATGCTTCATTTAATAATGAGGGTAAGGGTAATGCCATCATTATAAAAAATAAAGGATAGATGGAGATATTGTCAATGGTGAGAGTAAAAACGGCATATTTTGCATTTTACATGAAAATAGGTCTACCATCTGCTATCCTTATGAACAGTTGTTTTGTATATATTATTCAATTTTTACAAAATCTGAGGGTGTACGCTAATTAGTATATGCCCGTCATCTCGGAAATGGGTATTCACCCATGTTATTTTGTGAACTGCTTATTTACGCACATCATCGCACAACGCAAATCTTGCAAAAATCATTTTTTGAGCTTCTATTTCCCTTATTTCAAGTATGTAGCAAGTGATAATTACTAACGTTTCTACGGTTTTACCAAAATCTGTCACGAATGGATTTTTTTAATGCTTTATTTCAAAGAACGTTGCTCGGTGAAGCATATATGGATCAATACGATCAAAGTATCATTTGAAAACTATTACTTCTACTTCATGAAAAGCAGGGAATTTTTTCAGCATCTCGTACATGTACTTGGCTCAGAATAATCATTTGTTTTAAGGTTGCTGTTGTTATTTTTTTTTGGGGGGAGGGGGGGGGGACTACAGTGTAGATGCAAATATTCTTTAAAAAATAATTTTAAATAAACTTAGATCAACACTTTAACACTCAGTCAGACCGCAGCGTGCGCGATAATGAGGCTGTACGCTGATTTTTATTCAGCGTCTCTTTGGTAATCTCGTGCATTCACGTGTGCTGAAATTCACGAGATTTTCTGCGAGATTTGTAAGGGTGTACAGATAGCTGCTTTTGTGGTCGATAACTTTAGTCAACATGGCAGCACGCAACGGTAATTACTCTAGAGATCTTCAGCTTCAGTTTGATATGAAACTTGCCATATTTTACAATTTTGAAACAATCTTTTTTCACCACTTTTATGGTCGTTATTTTTGTAACATTTCAACAGCTATTTTGTACCCAGAATTTCGCTTTTGGTTCCTGACTTTGGTACATAATTAATTTGTTTACTTTGAGATTCGTTGGAAAGATGAAAAGTCACTGATCAAAATAATGTCAAAACCTAATTGACGCAAAATCATGTTTTCTTTATAATCATAATAATTAAGACCCTAAAAACCCGGAAATTACCAATTTGTTCTTTCTAATGATGGCGCGAAATTGTGTGATTTCATACTCGTGCACGCTCGCCGTCTGAGCAATGACAATGTATAACCGATTATTAAACTCCAGGGAGCTCCGCCGCGCCACAAACTGGTCGAAAAAAATAAGAAAAATGATTAAAAAAGAAAAAATATAGAAAATAATTATCAGATGGGCAATTTACGTATTTGAACCTGGGTCCTCAGATTGTTGCCATGACTGCTTGCGCGCACGTGCATTACAGGCGCACGCCACAAAACTAGGTCACTAATATTTGGTTTTCAGAATGTTAATAAACCAAAGCGGAACATATATGACGTTGTTGACGTAGTTGACCAATCAGAACACTGTATTATCACATCGGCAAAGTTGACTACTTTTTTTAATTATTCATAAACATGAGCGTGATTTTTTTTGGTTCCTGACTTTGGTACAGCGTAAAATAAAATAATTTTCATATCATTGTAAAGAAAAATATTTATGCTTTATGCTGATTATAACATCTTCTTGACGCAAGAATGATTTCTATGTGAAAATCAGCCCTACTCTTTAGATAGATTAATCGTCGAAAAACCCCATTTTCAAGGCGAAATATCTGTTTCTAAAATATATCTAACATGATTATCATATAAATATATAGAGAGTGCAACTTCTTATCTTTAAAATAAGACCCATTTCATGAGAAATAAACAATTATAAAGGCAAAAACTGCCGTTCGGGAAGACCTTCTGCTCTGCTCATTACGTATTCAAGACACGTAAATTCTTGCATACGTGCTGAATAAAATAGAGGGTTTTCGCACCGGCTGCGGTCTGACTGCACTGTTTGCAGTGTATTACCAATACTGAATATGTAATCAACACTCCTTTTAATCAGAACATTTCTGTATGTAACAAAAAACATTAGTACAGGAAATATAAAATAAACCTGTAAGTTTGCACACTGTAGCAACTCTCCAACTTGAAATAGCAATAATAATTTGTTTGAGACAACTACGAATCCTTTTCCAGATTTTAGTACGGAAGACAATGAAACAGACAATACATCTATTACATATTCTGTAATCTGCTCATTTTCAGGGATCCAAATTGATGTCCATTTTAAGTTTTGTCACAAATATTCAGACTATTTTTAGCCTTAGCCAAAACATGGAATTTTTCAGGAATCCAGATTGATGTACATTTTTCTACCCATAGTGCCTTTGCAGCAAACAGAGCATTTCAAATTTTGTCACAAATATTTCAGACTATTTCTAGCCTTATAGCCAAAATGTGGAAAACAGGTTCTTTACTAAAATGATATCGAACAACCAATATGGTATGTTGAAATTCCATTGCAAGCAGACACAGTTGTTTTAAAATAGCTCCTTCTTACCACTAAGTCAGAAAAGAAGCTGGATGTTCTCCTTGCATAACAATAATAATACAGTCAAACCTGCTACATTGACCACCTGTCTACAAAGACCACATTTTTTCGTCTCCATTGAAACATGTACTTAAGGGAACCTGTCTACAGAGGACCATTTTTTGTATTTCACTTGGGCAGTCACTAAAGACAGGTTTGACTGTACATAATAATGAAGAACGATTTAAAAGATATCATACAAACATGGATTGTATTAGTTCGTTGCTGCTTCCTTGGAATCCTGCTTGACCCTGTAGTCCTGTAGCGCCGCCTTGATAGCATCCTCAGCCAGCACTACAATGTAGAAAATAAACAATTTCAGAAAATATTTAATAGGGTGGATGCAAAATTAAGAGCAGGTCGATATCTGTCGACAAATGATGCGCAGCAAAATGCCAAATTGTTTTAAGTTCATTTAATGAGATTGATTGTTGTGTTGTAGCGCACATTTTTATATTGAAATGGGATGTCAAAAACTCAAGATCAATTCATTCTGACTAAAAATTTGGCCTGATTTTGAACAAAAACTAATACAATTGGTCATTTTGACCCAAAAGTGACCACAACAACCATGCTGTTGTTAATGGGGGTCAATGTGGCCTCTTTTTTTAGCATCAGGGCACATTTTTGCATGGAATAGGCCAATTAAATCTCCTTAGCCAATGATAACGATTGGAAAATTAGCCTTGACCAAAGGTGACCACGATGGCCAGTTTGGGCCCAAAAGTAGCCAAAATGACCAAACTATCACAAGAAGGGTCATCAAGACTTGCGTTTTGGAATCAGTGCAAAATTCTACCAACAATATTAAAGCTATAGAGTACCGAAGCTGTGACGTCACAAAAATATATTTTTAGAATTTCTCAATTTTTTCTTCATTTTCCGAAAGAGCATCAAAAATAATGTCCAAATGTCGACTACAAGTTGAATATGTTAAGTATTGGCTGAGATATGACCATCTGAATAAAAAGATTGCCTATGGGAACTCAGTGTTATATGCTCTGGCTCCTACCATTAGGAGCCAGAGCATATAACACTGAGTCCCCATAGGACATATTTTTATTCAAATGGTCATACCTCAGCCAATACTTAAAGGTAAAGACCAGTTATGGTCATGCGATTGCATTGTGAAAGAAACGTTGTGGAATCGATCAGAAAAGNTTTTTATTCAAATGGTCATACCTCAGCCAATACTTAACATATATTCAACTGGTTGTCAACATTTGGACATTATTTTTTATGCTCTTTCGGAAAATGAAGAAAAAATTGAGAAATTCTAAAAATAGATTTTTGATGACGTCACACTTCAACACTCTATTCAAACCTCCCCCACCAAAAATTCTTATTCATTCCCCTCATCTCCTGGGGTATCAACAAAGCCACAGCTGAAATGATGTCGACTCTGCTTGGTATCAGTAGTCCTACCAAGTGTGTTGTGCACCAGTCAACAACCTGTGTGGATGGATTAGAATCCATATTACATCACTGTGAGGAGATTACTATTGGTGATGATAGTGGGTTCTTATAGCGCTCACGTCTGTCAGACTTGACACTCCTGGCACTCCACAACTATTTACCCGGCTTCAGCATGAATACTATTACGGCGTTCTAGCATTTCAAGGAATTCATTCCTGCCAGGTACCCATGTGATCCACAGTCAGGTAACTCGACCACAACACCTCTACAATTATTATCATTTTGACTTTTATGACTACGGTACTTACTTGAACAATGTAACTTGACAGGGGGCAGACTCAATTCTTTAGCGATGTCTGTGTTCTTGATGTCCTTTGCCTCATCCACCTTTATCACAAAAAAAGAAGTTTTATTGAACTTGGATGAAAACAAATGATTCTCCAAATCATTGCCTCCTAAAAATTGATTACCGTAAATCTCCGTGTATAAGACGCACCCGTGTATAAGACGCACCCCGACTTTTGAATTTTCCCGACGGTAAAAAAAGTGCGTCTTATACACGGAGATTTACGGTATTAGAAGTTGAGACAAAAAAACTTTAAATGTAATCTTGAGTTCTGATATTGACAGAAACTTAATATTACAGATTCAATCAAATTACGCCTGACTGTCCAGTACTTAAAAATGATTTTGGTTGAAAAAGCAACTCGATGCCTTTCTTTTTAGGTGAATTTGGTAGACAATTATGATTTCTAGATTCACAGTGTTATTAATAAAGCCTTAGAAAACAAAGGAGATGTTGTTTATGAACATGAAAATATAATCAAATTTAAGATATCACAAAATAGTTATTTCAAATTCATGTAATGTCATGTCATGTTATGCCAATTGTGGACAGAAGTGATTGAGTGAAATAAATTTTGAGGCTGAGAAATGTACATATTTACATGTTATTATGATAAATTCATTTAGTTCTGAATACTTTATTTTTCAGATAACAAGGAGAGTGCAGAGAGGACAGACTCTGGAAAGAAGGAGAGACACAGAGATAGAGATGAGAAAAGGAGAGAACGAGAGAAAGAAAGTGGCAGTAGAGAGAGGGATAAATCAAGCACCAAAGATGTAGGTTGATAGCACAAGGAGTTATCTTAAAGCAGGACTAGTAGAAATTATGATTTGTTTTTCTTCAAACAGTACAATGTTAACTATAAGCCAGAAATGAATCAAGTTGCAAGACATTCTTGTTTTCGAAGATTATGTTTTATTCAGGATATTGAAATATACAGTATATTTTTTACAATGTTTACAATATAAAACTTTACATAAAATAGGATCGTTGATAAACAGACTTCATAATTTGTAAAAGTACATACCGGTAGTCATT
>BEXV01002582.1:0-22886 GCA_003118195.1 Hemicentrotus pulcherrimus
ATGCGATAGTCATAAATATTCATGACACGCATGCACGCAAAATCTGATGACATAAATTTTTCAAACAATGAGATATTTTACCCAAAAATACTGCAAAGCTATGTCAAATGAATGAATGGCATTGCGAGGAAATCGGGAGGGTTAGGCCTACTGTAAACGAATTACAACCCAGGTCGTAACTTGTCCATATTCATTGCGACATACTGGTTAGTCCAGAAGCTGAACCACACCGTACTAATGCAAATATTCATATATTCAAACATTAATATGCAACGCTAAGATGGCTAGGTTAAGGTTCAACCAAGTCGCGGGCTGGTGAGCATACCTCCATCTTCGGCGCTGCTTGAATCAAGTGTAGGGAACATATAGAACCGTTCAGATTCTGGACTAGTTTAATGTTTACTGATCTTTGCTCATATTTTCAATTCCCATTTACTCACAGCCTAAAGGAGAAACAGAAGAGTGGCTATATCATCTGTGGAATACCGTAGTCTTGAAAATATGAGAACCTTGATGACGTCATAATTCATGAAATCACTGACGATGTAAGAGATGCTTTGGCGATACATTGTGCAAAGAGAATGATTCAACTGACAGATAACATTGCGTTTCACTTCAAGGATGCACAAATAGAAGTGTCACCAGGAACACCGAGAGATGCCAATGTTCTCTTCGATGGACGGGTTTAATGTTGTGAATACGATCCTTAGAAACAAATTCAGGTACGTGGAGAAACTAAGAGTAGTACATCACCAAAACATATTGCAACAAGTTGTAATAAACGAAAGTATGTACAAAATCGTTCCACCTAAACGAAAAGGGAACAAAGGCGTTAGCCGCGAACCTGATGCATGCTATCGAAAAGGATTCAAAACGTAATGTCCGCATGCATAGATACTCACATATCTTTTTTTGTTTACGATATTTATACGAATTTCACAATATTGCGATCGTTAAAATTGCTAGAAGAGCCAAGATCTATTTGTTATTCTCTCTCTCTCTCATATCGATTGACTTTGGCAACCATGCTGTTCCACAACCCTCGGTTCCTAGCCTTCTCTATTAGCACCATTCCCAGATCTTTCACTCCCCTCTCTTCCAACAATTTCTGCAGACGCTCCATCCAAAGTATCCTCCTTCTTCCCACAATTTCCCTTGTCAAAGCAAGATTCTCTAGGCCTTCTTTACGTGTAATGTGACCCACGAACTTCAGTTGCCTAATCATCATCTCACGTATCATTTTCCTTTGCCCTTTAGCTCGTCTAAGAACTTTGTCAGTCTAAGGGATTTTCGTCACTCTTCTTGAAAACCGCATTTCGCAACTTTTCAAACGCTTTTTAGTATCTGCAGAGGCTAAAGTGCATGTTTCACTACCATACTGGGTAGATGTAACAATTCAGTACTCTTATTCTGGTCTTCATACCCATTGTGCGATTTGTCAGAATGTGAAAATGCCAATTTAGCGAGAGCAATCCTTCTCTTGATCTCTGTCTCAAATCTGGCATCCTCGACGATCATGCTAACGAGGTAAGTAAATGAGGAGACTTGTTTAATAACCTGTTCTGTCAGCTTCAGGTTACATTTTGGACTGCTCTTCTTGGAGACTACCAGGCACTCATAGTTGATCTAAAGTCCCATTCTCTCTTTCTTTTACAACTACATCCAGGAGTCTCTGGAGATCTTTCTCTGATTCAGAAAATAAGACAGTGTTATCAGCGCATCTTATATTTGTGATTGAATGGCCACCCACTCGNTCAACACGCATGGATTTCCAGCAGGCCATCCCTTTAATATGCAGTGCTAAGATGGCTAGGTTAAGGTTCAACCAAGTCGCGGGCTGGTGAGCATACCTCCATCTTCGGCGCTGCTTGAATCAAGTGTAGGGAACATAAAGAACCGGCCAGATTCTGGACTAGTTTAATGTTTACTGATCTTTGCTCATATTTTCAATTTCCATTTACTCACAGCCTACAGGAGGAACAGAAGATTGGCTATATGATCTGGGGAATACCGTAGTCTTGAAAACATTGAGAACATTGATGACGGCATAATTCATGAAATCACAAACGATGTTAGAGATGCCTTGGCGATGATTGTTAACAAAAAAATGCTTCAACTGGAAGATAACATTGCGCTTCAATTCAAGGATGCACCAATAGTAGTGTCACCAGGAACACCGAGAGATGCCAATGTTCTCTTCAATGAACGGGTTTAATGTTGTGAATACGATCCTTAGAAACGAATTCAGGTACGTGGATAAGAAAAGGAAAGAAAAGGAAAGGAAAGGAAAGAAAAGGAAAGGAAAAGAAAGGAAAAGGGCAGAAAGATATGAGTTAGGAGTGGACCCACGGCCCTCACCTATCCGTATATGGGTTGTTTTACAATCAGGGTACACACTTTGTCTCACTTGGGGTGAAAAAAAAAGTTCCTATGATTCTTCTGAATTTTTGTTTATGTGTTGTATATAAGTTACTGGTAAAGTCTATAAAATTTCAGGGCTACAAGTGTCAAACTTTTTTGTTTGAAGCATGAAACCTGTCCTTAATGCAAAAAATAGGGTCAAGTGTCACCTGATGACATTATGCAGAAAAAAATATTTATTGTTTCTTTGGGTAAATGTGAATGACATAGTTTGATAACTTGATGATATGGAGTCAGAATACAACTCAATTTTTTTAGTGCAAAATGGTTTTATTCATGCAAAATTTAGTTTTGCATCTTTTCATACCACAAAATGATGGACTGACAGCATGAAGTTATTAATAAAAAAACACACAGAGCAGTTCGACCCTATATTCTGTACTGAACAGCTACATATGGTACGGGTGCTTCTGCATACCAACTTCCAGAATGAAAGGATAGATGGTTCTTGAGATATGTGGCGTCAAAAAATTGTTCGGAGAGGACAATTTTTAGTTTGGAGAGGACATTTTCTTTTTGACATGCAGTTGGAACTGCCTGATACAAGTATGATTCATTATTTCATGGCATAAATGAAACTAGATATATGTAAGGTTTATTAGAACATATTTTATCCCTGTTAGCACCCATTTATGATCTGCATATAGATCTTCAATTACCCATCGTAGATCTTCTCCCTCACTTTAAGACTTACCGGTACTAAAAACTGGATTCTCATTGTACTAAATATTGTCATAAGGTACATGGACAATAATGTGATTATGTAGTTAAGGGGTGACAGTGAGCACTAAAAAAAGTTTTTTTTTACCCCTCAACCACGCCCAATCCATCTTTCCTTATAAACACAACAATACTATGTGTGCAACTTAGGTATATACAATCTTAGACAGAAGTTTTATGTCTCATGAACATAATTTTGGGGCATGATGATGCCCCTTATATCACTCTGCCAACTAAACATCTAAACTGGCAGGTATATGCCATTCAATATACAAGGCCTA
This sequence comes from Hemicentrotus pulcherrimus, assembly GCA_003118195.1. Lineage (NCBI taxonomy): Eukaryota > Metazoa > Echinodermata > Echinoidea > Camarodonta > Strongylocentrotidae > Hemicentrotus > Hemicentrotus pulcherrimus. The sequence continues at coordinate 3,423 of BEXV01002582.1, forward strand.
CAATGTTCTCTCCAAAGTAGTTTTCTCTAAATGCAGCAGAGACAATAATGTGTCAATACGGCCATGTTCTATCTTTGTTTTTTGGAAATAATTTGCACAATGAATACAACCTTTGTTATATAGAAACAAGTTTAACAACTGTTGCTTGTTTTTTTTGTAAGAAGCCTCTTTCTTTATACCTCTGGAAGCTTATGAATGACAAGTAATTTTGAGCTTTGGTGAAGTGGATTGGTAAGACTATAGAGTACCGAAGCTGTGACATCATAAAAATCTATTTTGGGAATTTCTCAATTTCTTCTTCATTTTCCGAAAGAGCATAAAAAATAATGTCCAAATGTCGAAAAAAATTGAATATGTTAAGTATTAGCTGAGATATGACCATCTGAATAAAAAGATGTCCTATAGGAATTCAGTGTCATATTGCTCTGGCTCGTAATGTTACTTCAAAATCAGTGTGAATATTAACAACAAAAAAACATTATCTATTGCACATGAAAAAACAATGTTAGGTCTATTAATAACATAAGTTGGTTTCAAAATGTGGCTCTTCTAGAAGGAGTACTGATAAAAAATGTCACTTTTTCGGAGAGGACACTTTTTGACACATCCCTGACAAACAAATTTGAAACGCGCATTTACCAAAAACTGAGTTAGTGTGGGAAAAGTTAATATCATAATTTTGTAGGATATTATTGACTCTTTTCAGGGAGGAACAAATAATACATTGAGTGCAGTCGTACTTAAAATTATTATACTAGTTTCGGAGAGGACATTTTTGGACACATTTTGCACCTCATTTTTGGTGTGAAGTCAAAATTTATAGATTTGCCAGAATCTTATACCCAATTCAGATCTTACATAGACCCGTTGGAAGAGTTAATTCTGATAGTTGATAATGTTTTTTGGGATTGTATGTCAGATATGCACATGTTCAAACTTTGCAAAAAGCGAAATGAGACAGCGAAAATGTGTAAAAATGGCATATAATTACATATTTTGAAAAGTAGTTGCTCGTTTCAAACAATTTCTTCGCTGTTGTAGGTTGATCTAACCGTGCAAAATAGTTGATCAAGGAAGATTTTCCTTTGCTGCTCATTGTTTTTGTTTTAACGGCCATCAACGTGAGCCTTTCTATTGTGTACCCTGATTGTAAAACAACCCATATAGGCCAAGCTCCCGCGGTTCAGCTGGACATGCGCCGAGCTTTGGGTCGTTTTTAGGTCAAAACTATCCCTAATTCGTGTTTTAGTTAGGCCTATATATTATGATAGAAACAAAATGCCGATGATCTCTCTACACTAGGGCGACCAAGTTACAACGTTCAAAAGTATTTCAGGACTCGGTTAGCTTCAGGTCCATCTGTCAAATCATCATGCTGTTACACAGTGTACAGGGTCCACAGTATTTAAAAGAGAAATAGAAAGAAACTAACCAAGGGAAAGGCCCCGGCAAAAAAAAAAAACACTTTTGTTTCCTGCAAAATGCGAGACCACATATTTTATTTACATAAAAGCGCGACTTAGCAAACGTAATTAAGGAAAAAAACACGAAAAAATAGCAGATTTGTGTTGTGTCCTGCAGGACGTAATTACTCACCTCTTTTGCAAAATGTGTGCGTGAGATTTGTTTTTTTCTTATACGTGCCCCTTTTCATCTCCGATGGGTGCATGCCCTTATTAACATTTGAGAGGTGCCCCCTTTATCTCTGTAATAAGTGCCCCTTTTCATTTTTTTATTAGTGCCATTTTTCTTCTGAAAATTGCACCTTTTCCGTTGTCATAAGTGACTATTTTCATCTCTGGTGAGTGCCCCTTATTAAGTGCGAGGAGTGCCCCATTTTCACCTCTGGTAATTCCCCTTTTTACTTTGACATGTACTCTTTTTCATTTCAAATAAGTGTCATTTTCCCCTTTGGATATGTGCCCTCTTTTCCTTTCCCCATAGGAAGTGCTCCTAATTTAAAGGGATTAAGAAGAACTTTTCTTTGATTTTACCCAAATCTGCCTCGCTACGCTCGCTCGTATTTAAAGTTGGTATAAGTATGGTCAAGCCTTTTATTAAGACAAAGCAGACCGGGAGCCAAATATCTGAAAAAGCGGCTCCCGGTCCTTACTTTTTTTTAGAGAACCGGGAGCCGTTTTCCAGGACCAGGAGCCGTTTCCAAAATTGATGAAAATATGTATTATCTTTTAAATAATTGTTAACCGTTACCTTTTACTTATTCAGTATTCATTGTCATTGGTCTATATTAGTACACTATAAATTAAACCTGTAAGTTGGGGCTTTAATCGGATCGGAAGGGGGGGGGGATACAAAACAAAAATTAACCAAAAAAATATTTTAAAAATATTTTTTTTAAAAATATTTTTAAAAAATTCGAAATTTGTCAAGTTTTAGGCTACCAAATACTAAATAAACATGCAAAGCTGGGATTATTTTGTCATTTGGAGTTGTTGTAGACAATGTTTGTTAATATGAAGTGCCAATTCATGACTTTGAAATTAATAATATCAGTCCAAGAGAAGAGGCAAAACATGCAAAACATGCGCGAGCCGCCATCTTGGATTATAATGACAATAATAATAATACATATGATTTATAATGGAAATGGAAAACAAAATGCGTGCTTACATTATAATCCAAAGTGGCGGCTCGCATTTTTTACCTCTTCTCTTAGACTGATGTCATTAATTTCAAAGTCATGAAAAACACTAAATATCTACAAACACAGTCTACAAAACTCTGAATGACAAACTAATCCCTGCTATGCATTTTTTTTAAAGTATTTGATATCCGAAAACTTAAAAATTTTCGGCATATTTATTTTAAAAAAATATTTGTTTTCTACCGATTTTTTTTTCCCGATCATTTTCATAGATCGGACTTCGTGCGCGAAATTCCGAAATTGTGATCTATTTCATCATGATTGCCACGATTTTTATATAGTTCCAGGAAAAGAGTTGTGAAATCAAAGTTTGGATCGTGATTATTCAGGCCATGAATCCTGAATTTTGAGAATCGTTTTTCAAGGTAAGATTTTCACAACGAAGTCAAACTTTTAGACGGAGTGAGAGTGTTGCTCGCCCACTCTCGATCTCCGCTCTGCCCGATGGCTAGCTAGCCGGCCGCCCTAATCCTAGCGGTGCATGGCGCTAGGAGTAAGGAGATATACGTTAGCGGCCGCTCGTAGTCGTGCTGCAATTATTTCGGGGCGATTTCAATTAGGACTCTCATCATAAAATGATTTGTTACGGTTCATTCAGTCCACATTTAACTCGTATCTAGTAAGTTTTTGTCACATTGGTGAGCATTTAGTGCTAGACATGTGTAAGTTTCTGAAACAGGAAGTTTTAATTCTCCAAAACCGGGCGCCAAAAATAAAAAATGACCGGCGCCCGGTACTCATTTTCCCCGTCTCACCGGGCGCCAAAAGTCAGGGACCGTTGGGTAAAAATCGCCCGGCGCCCGGTTAATGCCTAGGTCACATATAAACCGGGCCCCGTACGATTTTCCCTACCCGGCGGCTTGCCGTGGATTAAGAGACCGTACGGGAACCGTCCGATTTTCATATCTACGACATGTGTGGTCACATATTCTGCGGCGCCCGGAAGGTGCCCGTAGAAAATTGGTCGAGTGAAATGCAAGGCGCCCGTAAGGTGCCGGCAGGGTGCCGGTCGAGTCCCGACTGGTAACCTTACGGGCTCCGTCCGATGAGCAAGTGTACTGATGGCTCCCGGAAGGTGCCATGCCGGGGTTCTGGCGGGGTCCTAAAGACGCCCGGCCGGGTGCCGTGCGGTGCACTTAACTAAAGAACTTTTTAAAAGTTGTATTGTTTGAAGTATGAATATTTAATTAAGGGCTTCATGATATATCTTGATAGAGTAATCCTCCCACTACAAGTAGGTACCATTTTCATTTGAATCTCTGCATGCATCACTGAATCAAATATCCAGAAATAAAAAATAAATACTAAATTGAAATTGAATTGAAATTGAATATCGGAGAACCTTTACAAGACTGCCAAATCTCACTTGCGCCAAATTACTGAGTGAGAAATTAAACAGTGCATTGAACAAAGGCAGTCAGACACGCGCACACGCCCGCACACACACACACACAGAGGCCCACAAGGCCCACCCAAACTGTTACTTTTTGTCGGGAATTCTTTTTATCGTACGAAAAGTTGAGTGGCCGCTGTCCTCTTGGTGCGTACTGGATGTTGTGCTTCATGATGATGATGATGAGGATTAAGATGATGACAATGATGATGATGATGACATGATGGTGGTAGTGAATGTGTACACAAGGGAAAGATTTTGAGGGTTATGCCACATTCAGCGATCTTGATTAAAATCAATGCTCAATCAGAAAAGAGGTGATTATGAAACAATTGTCACCGTGTGTGTTGCGATTGTTGTATGTGCGTGTGTGCGCGTGTGTCGTGTGTGTGCGTGTGAGTGTGTGTTTTTGTCTGGCTAATTGGATAATTTAAAAAAACTGGCTGTCTTTTTTCAAAACATTATTTTATTCCTCACCTAGCAACTTGGTCCAAGTAAGATTTGGCAGTCTTGTAAAGATTGTCTGATGTTCAGTCATGCATGCAGAGAATCAAATGAAAATGGTACCTAAATGTACTGGGAGGATAACTCTATCCAGACTATCATAAAACTCATGATTAAATAGTCATACTTCAAACAATACAACTGACCTTGGACATTTTTTTTCTGACTCACTCTGTAGGTGTCCTCTGGTATCTGGTATCTGGTATTTAAAACTGCGTTGTACATTTCGAGATGCCGCGGCGAGGGACCCGCACGGGCAATATTCATTTTAAATGGCCCCCGGACGGCAGACGCCTATTGTTGTGCATATCACCCGGGGCTCTTGAGGGGCCCGTGAGGTACACGTACGGAACCCTTGAGCACCGCAAGGCGCCCGTAAAGATTTTTCATGAGAATTGACCCCCAAAATCGTGAGGGGCCCGTCCGGGCACCGTTCGGAGACCGCATGGGACCCGCAAGGTGCCCTACGGGCCCTTTACGGGCTTTCTACGGCCTCACGGTCAGATAAAAACGCCGGGAGAATTGGGAGCAGCCAACTCAGCACCACGGCGCCCGTACGGCTTCAAAAACCGTCCCGGCGCCCGTAGGAACTTTACGGCAACCGGCCGGACACCGGCCGAAAATTCCCCAAATGTCTGTTTTTACTCGCCGTACGGGCCCCGGAGTGTATACGTGAAAGCCCCATAATAAAAGGTTTGAGTATGGTTCATATTTTAAGATCTTTTCAGTCTTTCATGATTAGATTTTGCTTAAAGCACCATCAGGATTGCTTTTCTTCTTTATAAGATGTATTTTTTTTCACTGCGACCTCACAAATCGCTCGCAAAAAGTTTTTCTTAGCCTCACAAACCAACTACAGGTAAATGTGTGGTGCTTGAACAGTATGGACAATGTAAAGAGAGAAACAGAAATTGAAATCATCCTTGTAATCACATTGTAGGGGTATATACCAATGTCTAAAAAAACTATATTTAGGCTTTAAGGTTTCCCTAAGTAGGTGCCTTTTTCTCCCGGAAAGTGCCCTTTATTGTTGATGCCCCTCACACCCTTTGAATGACCTTATTTGCCCCTGGCCTGCTCCTGCTTCTGCTTCCAGGGGCGGCGCCCCCGGACCCTACGCCAATTGACGCTCCGCTCTACCTGTTAATAAATACTTTAGCCCCCCCCCCCTACTTTGAAAAACGTTCCCCGGGGCCTGATGGGAGGTGTTTAAAGCTGCAGCCCGAATCAAGTTATTGCTGACTGCCCATCACAACTGCTGTACTAGTCTTGTACTCACTGATTTTGACAATCAAGTGATACCCGAGGTATTAGAAATCTGTACCGTGTCAATTGTGGTTGTCAACATTGTTGCAATTGAAGATCTCGTTTAGAAATGAAATAAAAAGGATAAAAGATATACTTTATGGACTCTTGATCTTGATGAGGGAATCATTGCTGTGTTTAGTTATACATATATCAATATTAAACACTAACACCTAGAGGTACCGGTGCCATGAATACCAGTGTCCTAAAGACATGTTGTTACAACGGGGTACTATATCAATGCGGACTGCACACATAGTCCCACTTCTTTTGTTTACAGTCTTTTCCTCCTATCATAAAATTATGCTGGAAAAGTCACAGATTTAAATAATATCCTGGCAAAAAGTATACACCAAATCGCACAAATTGAGTTTACAAATTCGATTTTTCTTCAGCTTCTCAGGGGGACAGATGCCCCTAAGACACTCCCTGTCCGCGCAAGCGCGAAACGCGGCGCTAACGCGCCGCTCAATATTTTCTCACAAATTGGGTCCCCCTCCTCGACGCCGGCTGGATCCGCCCCTGAACGAAAGTATGTACAAAATCGTTCCACCTAAACGAAAAGGGAACAAAGGCGTTAGCCGCGAACCTGATGCATGCTATCGAAAAGAATTCAAAACGTAATGTCCGCATGCATAGATACTCACATATCCTTTTTTGTTTACGATATTTATACGAATTTTACAATATTGCGATCGTTGAAATGGCTAGAAGAGCCGAGATGTATTTGTTATTCTCTCTCTCTCTTTCTCCCTCTCTCTCTCTCTCTCTCATATCGATTGACTTTGGAGATCATGCTGTTCCACAACTCTCGGTTCCTAGCCTTCTCTATTAACACCACTCCCAGATCTTTCACTCCTCTCTCTTCCAACAATTTCTGCAGACTGCCCATCCAAAGTATCCTCCTTCTTCCCACAATTTCCCCTGTCAAAGCAAGATTCGCTATGCCTTCTTCACGTATACTGTGACCCACGAACTTCAATTGCCTAATCATCATCCGACGTATCATTTCCTTTGCACTTCAGCTCGTCTAAAAACTTTGTCAGTGTAAGGGATTTTCGTCACTCTTTAAAAAACACATTTCGCAACTTTCCAAACGCTTTTTAGTATTAGAGGCTAAAGTGCATGTTTCACTACCATATTGGGTAGACGTAACAATTCAGACCTCTTATTCTGGTCCTCATACCCACTGTGCGATTTGTCAGAATTTTGCCTAACTTTGAAAATGCCAATTTAGCGAGAGCTATCCTTCTCTTGATCTCTGTCTCAAATCTGGCATCCTCGGCGATCATGCTAACGAGGTAAGTAAATGAGGAGACTTGTTTAATAACCTGTTCTGTCAGCTTCAGGTTACATTTTGGACTGCTCTTCTTGGAGACTACCGGGCACTCATAGTAATTGATCTATAGTCCCATTCTCTCTTTCTTTTACAACTACATCCAGGAGTCTCTGGAGATATTTCTCCGATTCAGAAAATAAGACAGTGTTATCAGCATATCTTATATTTGTGATTGAATGGCCACCCACTCGTATCCCATTTTCATCCTCCGATTTTCCTAAAATGATTTCACTATACATATTGAACAGGTCCGGCGACATAACACAACCCTGTCTGACTTCCCATCCGATGTTAAGTTATTTACTACACTCTCATTCTCATTCTCACTCTCATTCTCATTCTCATTCTCATTCTCATTCCATGCAGACTGATTTCAATATAGACTTTGTAGCGGTCTTAGATCATTCCTATATAATGTCAAGCTTTTTCAGTTATTACAGTTTTTATGGCACAAGGACACATTTCTGAAAAACTACCTCCAGTAGTATGATATGATTATTTTCAGCGCAGCGTGCAGCGTTAAACGCTTCATTCTGTTCACAATAGTCCTTCTTCTGAGGTCATGTCTATGTGTTTTGTACATGACAGATTGGCAATCCTCTTTTCCATAAGTTTACAAAATTATACATCAATTCCTGCCTCTCCCCAAGTGAATCGGTTGCTGCAATAATCATAAAATAATAAGTATCATTTATTTTTTCTTCAGACTCTTGCATACTGCCTGCATCTTTCAAACATGCTAAAAGAACTGAAAACTTCTATGAATTGGACAACAAAAGACTTCAAACTACATGTGTATCTCCAACACCTGTGAAAAATAATGCTGGATAACAACAGCTAACTGAATAGCAACCAATCTAGAAAAAAATTTACACAATATACAAATGCAGCTGTATGATGAATAAACCTCCAGAAAACTGACTTTTTACTCATTGACAAGTAACACGTAATGGCAATAGACTGATGCTTGACATGTGCTAGTTTGAGAGCAGTGATAACAATTTGGAATTCACACCATCAGAAGTGTAAATGCTGTACACAGACTTGTTGAGCAAGAACTCTTCTTGTCACCAAGAAAAACAGATGATCCAAGAGCCAGGCTTCATACTTTATACCTTTTTTTATCATCACACTGGTCAGGAATACATTCAGCTGCACAAAAAAACATCATACAGAGAAGGTCACAATAAGCAGAAGACAGATTTGAATGAACAGTAAAGATTCTATGTAAAAAAAAAAAAATTAAAAAAATAAAAAAAAAAAAAAAAAAAAAAAAAAAAACTTATTTGTATATTAGATAGAGTATAGAGTACAAATTACATTACTGTTCACATTTTGAGCATTTTTCAAATTTAGTCATATTTCTACAACTTTGTTTTGTTTTTTATCTATGTCTTTTTGTTTTGTTTTGTTTTTTTATCTATGTCTTTCTTTCATTCTTAATGGGCTTTTCAAATTGAAATCACTCGCATTTTATGTGTATTTAAGTTGTCTATTTTGAACAAAACTTTTGTGTACATTCACCTTCTAGATTATTCTTCTCTTGTCCCAGTCTTTGCATCCATCTTCAAATATGCACAGGTTACACAAAAACAGAAGTAAACTGAGCCTGTATATATTTGTCCTTATATTAATCACATTCAATAGACCAAGTGTCTGTACAATACTGCATGTTAGAGAAGGGGATGAGGCAAAACTGAACTTTTCATTTCCATGTGAGAGCACAAAGACAACCTTGCAACATAGCAACAAAGCTCCCTTTTACAATTCAGAAAATCCAGATTCTAACACTTTACCTCCACGATATGCACTTGAAAATCATGAGAATAGTGGCGACGACTCTACTTGCTTTATCCTCCTAATCATAGACCCTGTTTCAAAAATTGATGAGGGAACCTATATTCTCTTTGTATATAAACATAGTCAACTACTACCAGAGTAACCTAGAATTGGATTACGTGTAGACAACAATCCAGGAAAGGCTTCTTGTTTCCGAAGTGATGTGTACCTTGAAGGAGAATGGATCTCATTACATTGTTCAGCACCTGCAGGGAATCTGCCAGGCATAATTCTATGTTACCAACATGGCATAAGGCTACCGCCACTAACTAGGCCAGCAGAACATGGTGGCACTCTGCAGCTGACCATGCTGGCAAGACTAGCAAATCATTCTGTACACTGCTGCCTATCTGCTTTAACGCAAGTCAAAAACAATTGTGAGTGTAATGACAGTGGGTGGGATCCTATTCATAATGGTCCGATAACGAAAACTCAAAATCCTTGTCCTCTTCAACTACTGGTCCGACAACCTCCACAAACAGAAAGTCCTTCCCAATCACAAGCACCAACAACGCAAACAGCTAACTTTACTGGCACGTTAAGGAGCCCTACATGCGTATGGGCAATGTCCTGGACGCATATAATCCTAATCATAGGTACATGTCTCTTCACCCTGACGACCGTTGCTTTCACAGTACTTTATTGTTGCAAGGTCAGGGAAAACAAGATGCTTTCAGAGAAGCTTCATGTAAATAACACAACTACTCCAGGGGAACAACAATACCTGAGAAACAGAAATTCAGAGGAGCCCACTGATGCAGTAAGCATCGGTTTATAGTCTTGATCACAAGCATCATCAGTAATAAAAATATACACATTTTGTAATAAAGGCATCGTTTAACAATGTTTAACCTGAGATGCACGGCCCTACCTGTTATCAGTGTCTGTGATATGATGTGATATTGAAGCCCTAAAAAAAGCGCTTCAAAATGATCAAGAAGTGCCTCAAAAAAATAAAAAAAAATCTTTGAGTGACCGGTTTTTACCATACTCGTTTTCCCCAATAGACTGTAGTGTTATGAAAACCGTTAGGAAAACCCAAATTTGGTTTCGATTTCCAATCATAAATACTTGATAATCAGACAGGCGTTTGGCTTGTAAAAGTCATGGGGTTATAATTATCATTGCAGCGTGAGCTAAATCCAGGATTTTGTTTCAGAATCTGAGCCAAAGTTACCTAATCCCTTTTCGTTGATTTGGGTTATTGGGTGGATCAGTTATTGTCAGAAGCAGTCTTCCGACCCTTACCACACCCCCCCCCCTTCCCCTCTTCCCCTTCACCATGACCTATCAAGCCTATTTTAACAAAAACAAAAAACGTTCATGAAATTTGAAGAAGAAAAAGAGAGATTTTTACTACTTAATATCAGTTGTTTTCATATCAAATAAGCACATATTTTTTAAGTGATTGGCCTTTTAATTCTATCGTCCTTCTGTTTAACGCAATATTGAACGGCAGCATTTAGCATTTATACCAAATTGTGGAACCCGTTAAGACACAATACTGGATACACACTCATCAAGTTTTGTAGTTATTTTCAATTTATAGGCTAAGAGTGCATTCAGTGACACATAGGTAAAGGTATTCATTTCAAAATAAAAATGGGACGTAAAATCTATTTACAAAGCATTTCCATCTAGTTATTAGAGTGTGATTGTTCTGAAATGCGTAAAGTTGGACCTCTCCATGTTTAAAAGATCTGAGGAAACTTATTTGGGGGTCATTTGCGTGATGTGCAACACGTACAAGTAACTACAAACTGGTCTAGTTTGGTGATGATAGATTCGGACAGTGTTGCCTGCATTATATCAAACTTTTAATTGATAGTTGGTGTAAGATTCCAAAGTGAAGTTGAACAGAGAAGTTTGACACAATTGAAAAACATATTTGCAATTTAGTTTTTGAGTTTTTGTTCTTATGATATATTTTAAGAAAAATTGTCAAGCCATGATTTAAAATGAATTTAGGCAGAGGCATATTGAAGAATTTCTTGTTTGAAATGCGGTTAATGGTAACTTTCTATGTAAGGAAGCCCTAGACCAGTGGCGAATCCAAGATTTTCAAATAGGTGGGGCGGAGGGGTAGCGGGCACTACAAATAAAAACGTTTTTTTTTTAAATATTATGTATATATCTTTTATCATAATAATAACCCCCCCCCCCCTTGAGCAAAAAAAAAGAAGAAGAAAAAGGTAAGTTTGTGGTCACTTAGAATGGTCATCCGAATCACCGAAGTTGTATATTGCGGAGTTACTGGATTGGCAGAAGTCCGTAGTCTACTTTTTTCTGATTTGTAGTGCAAGTGACATCGGAAATGTGTCAAGATATATTGTAACCGTCAAACTGCCTATTAAAAACGAAGCATTACATCCAGTAATAATAATAATATTCAGTAATCATAATTATGTATTTTGTATAATAAATGTTCACTTTTATTTTGCTCTGTCTCTCTTTCAAGTTCTAGAGGGAAAGTTTTTTTTGTAAAGTAACAACAATGCAAGTTCTAGATGTTTATATTTATCAAAAAAAGTGTTGTAAGTCTAAGCTCCCAAGTGCTATGCACATGGCAGAACTTTTTAATACTAGAAGCACTTCTCAGTTGAAGAATTTAGCGAGATTAACCCGCCTTATTATGTTGAAATTTAATCAAAAAACAGAGAAAGAAGATAGTTCAAGCATTTCAAGAAGTACAATTAGAGCTGAACCTACACGCACTCGTAGCGGTAGAATAGTGAAACAGCCTACTTTGCTTACTATTTAGCTTGTAAATAGACTGCATTATACATGTACATATCATTTTATTATTGTCAGTTTGTCACTTCGGTATCTACATTCATTGGACATACATATACATGTATATATAATTTGTGTTTACTAGTTGGTTCATTGTTTATGTTTGTACTTTCATACACTATATACCTATTATCGTTTTTATCTTTGTGTCATTATCTATGTATAATGTATGGGAATTGTATTCATAAGTCATGCATTGTTATTTATACTTTTATGTTTGTTTGTACTCTCATACCCCGAGAGGGGGTCAAAGAGTCAATAAAATTCTAAATTCTAAAATCTGTTCACTTTGTCTCCTTTGTGTTTTTAAAGCCTTCAAGGGGTGTATAATTATGTACATCACACTTTGGTTATGTATATATACATAATATTTATTAATACAATGTGTAGCATATTTGTTGTCATACTTTGTAATCTAGACTATGTAACTAATAACATAAATACTCATCATAATTAGTATATTTAAATAATGTTGCAATGATGTTCCTATGTTTCAACTTATTTTGCATTGCAATAGATTTGTTTGGTTTGGTCTTTCAATAAACTGTAAAATATGTTTTGAAATACCTGTATATCAAATCTTATTTTCCTCAAAGAAATACATGTATTTGTATGGCAAAGAGAGGCGGAATGGAGAGAGATGGATCGATTGAGAAGAGTGAAGGAGGGGGAAAATAAAATGTGCTTGACGGAGACAAAGATAAATAGAGAGAGGGGGGATATAAATAGATAGAGAGATTGTGTGTGTGTGTGTGTGTGTGTGTTTAATTATTTTTTCATTCTTCCAAGTTGTCCCTTTATGGGTTTATATAGAAGTGGAGAACTTGTATGGGGACTGAGGGAAAGATCGTATACAAAGAATAAAAATGGATCAGAATTATAGTTATGGTGGAGTTAAAACGATTAATTTTGAAATATTTGTTCAAACGCAGCGTATAATGTGGGTGAAACGACTTTTGAATGGAGAAAGAATGTCGGGATGGAAGTAATTTTATGTTTTAAGCTCAGTGGGACAAAGGCAAATTCGTGTAATGTGATCATGAAATGAAAAAAAGATTCCACCTTATTATTTGGAAATGTTTGAAGCTTGGCAAAAAAAATGATAATTTAAGGTATTTTAATGGTTGAGTGCATCCAATTTTGTTTATAATCGTATTCTTTATATATTATGTTTCTACATATCGCTGTCGGTGTGTTTATTCAGTCGATGAATAAACACACCGACAGCCCAACACACAAGCAAGGTAAAACACTTTGAATTTGCATAATTATTTACTTATTTATTTAATTCTAAGTTTATTCCGAAAGTATTTCTCGTACTTATTTTTGCTGTGTTCATGATGCTTGACTATGATTGAGTGTTATTAAGTTTGTATGCCGTGTATATGTGTTTATACAATGTATTTGTTTTTGTATGTGTTTGTACTTGTATGTGTTTGTACTTCAGAACAAGCCGAAAGCTCGCAATAAACTTGTAAAGTACAGCTACGTCTCACGTTCCTAGACCATTTTCTTCACGCTTACATATTCTGGAACACCCGTTGTCATGTCAGAGTTGAGAATTCTCGCACTTTTATATATATATATATATAGAATCAATAATTTAGTGTTTATAATCCTCCGTCATGGTGATATACAAATAATAATTAAAACAATTGAAATAAGAATCATTTAGAGACTTCTCTTCTCCACATATATTATACATCGTTTTATAAAGCCAGGAGGGTTTTAACTCACATACTTTAAAGTTAACGCCATTCTGGCCCTCAAGATAGTACATTACAGTACAGCAGCTGCAGCTATACTCATAAGATTATCATTATGTAAATAATATAAATGTGCATGTAAATGATAAGGTCTCATTTCTAACTGATTGAATTGAAGTACACGTCGTTCATCAAGGAATGAAGGCAAACTGTTTTATACCTAGGTGAATTATCTTTCACCTAGTCAATTTATTGCAGATGGCTTTTCAATCTCTATCCGAGTTGCCCTTGTGTGAGAACACAGGCAATAAGGCCCATTAATGATATGTCCAAAATGGCACTCTCTGCATGGTTAATGATTAACACATTGGCCCCTGCTTTCTAAAGTGGTGTACCCCATGATTATGCAAGTATTCTTCCATATTCTTTGCAATATATATACATAATGAGTTTTAATGCAAGAGCTCATTAATAAGAGACCTGGACAAAATGGCAAGATTAAATATTAGCATCAGTTTCATTTCAGAATTTGAATATACATATAGTTTTGAAACAGCTCCGGATATTTACACAATTATTGATTCGATATAAGACAAGTGTGTGTATCAACAGATATTGAAATTCTAATCTTAATACTTAATCTACGTAATAAATTATAACGGCTGTATTTACCCCCATTCAAGTTCTGCCTCTTGTCATGAAATACATTTTATGCGCGGTAGGAGTGAGCAGTTAGTTTATGAGAAATTTGTGACAATCACATAAATACAGAATAAACTCCTCCCCTCATAAAAGAAATGAACTTGCCTGGAATAGTCAGGGGTTAATGTTTACCGATGCACATATTTTCAAACTGAAGGACAGATCTCTGAGTATACAAATAGTTGATCGTTACCTCAGTTTCGGTTTTTATTCTTCATTTCCAACAGAAGAGAGGGAATATGGTCGGAGAAATATCGAAGTCTAGAAAATGTTTAGAACATTGATGACGCCATAATGCAAGGTATTATAATGCTAGTAGTCACTAACGATGTTAGAAATGCCTTGGCGATACATTGTGCACAGAAAACATTGTGTTTCACTTCAATGATGCACCGAAAGATGACAACGTTCTCTTCCATGAACGGGTTTAATGATGTCAATACGATCCTTAGAAACGAATTCAGGTACGTGGAGAAACTGAGAGTAATTGCAAAAAAGATGTAATGAACGAAAGTGTGTACTAATAGAATCGTTCCACCGCCTGAACGAAAAGGAAACAAAGGTGTTAGCTGCGAACCCGAGGCATGCTCTCAAAAAGGATTATTCATAAAACGTAATGTCCGCATGCATAGATACGCACATATCCATTAAAAAAAGTTATTTATACGAATTTTACAATATTGTGATCGTGAAAATGGCTAAAAGAGCCGAGATATATTTGCTATTCTCTTTCTCTCTAAGTGCCATGTCGATTGACTTTGGCGATCATGCTGTTCCACAACCCTCGGCTCCTAGCCTTTTCTATTAGCACCACTCACAGATCTTTCACCTTTTACCTTCCTTCTTCCCCTACTCCTTCCCACAATTGTCCCTGTCAAAGCAAGATTCTCTAGGCCTTCTATACGTAAAATGTGACCAATGAAATTCAACTGCCTAATCAACATCTCACGTATTATTTTCCTTTTATTGCACTTCAGCTCGTCTAAGAACTTTGTCAGTCCAAGCGATTTTCATCATTCCTCTTAAAAACCACATTTCGCAACATTTTGCAACATTCCAAACGCTTTTTAGTATCAGAGGCTTAAGTCCACTTGTTTCACTATACTAAACAAAAATCCTGGGTAGATGTAACAATTCAGTACTCTTATTCTGGTTCTCATACCCATCCTGCGATTTGTCATAATTTAACATAACTTGGAAAATGCAGATTTAACGAGAGCCAACCTTCTCTTGATCTCTGCCTCACATCTTTCTCTGATTCAGAAAATAAAACAGTGTCACCAATAAATCAAACCAAATCAAACATCTAATATATTTTGAGTGAATGGCCATCCTCCAATTCTCTTAGAATGATTTCATTTCATTGAACACGTCCGGCGACATAACGCAACCCTGTCTGACTCCCCGTCTGATACTACACTCTCCTTCTACCCTGATGCATGTGAACTGATTCCAATATAGACTTTGTAGCAGTCTTAGATCTTTCCTATATAATATCAAGCTTTTTTTCAGTTATTACAGTCTTCATGGAAAAGGGACACATTTCTGAAAAAATACCTCCAATAGTATGGTATGATTGTTTTCAGTGCAGCGTGCAACGTTAAATACTCCATTCTGATCACAATAGTCCTTCTTCTGAGGTCATGTATTTGTATTGTGTACTTGACAGATTGACAAGGCAATCCTCTTGTCCACAAGCTTACAAAGTGATTAATCAATTCATACCTCTCACCATGTGAATCAGTTGCTGCTAAAATCATAAAATAATGAATATCATGTCTTTTTCTCCAGACTCTTGCATAATTATACTGCCTGCATCTTTCAAACTTGCTAAAAGAACTGAAAACTGAATTGGACAACGAACGACTTGAAACTACTGTACATGTCAATTTCCAGCACCTGTGAAAGATGATGGATAACGACAGCTAAAAGAACAGCAATCAATCTTGAAAAAGAACATAATATAAAAATACAGCTGTATATGTTTAAATGAACATCCAGAGAACTGACTTTCACTCAAGTAGCAGTTATTGGTGATAGACTGATGCTTGGCATGTGCTAGCTTGAGAGTATAACAATTTGGAATTCACACCATCATATAAGTGTAAATGCTGTACACAGACTTGTTGAGCAAGAATTTCTTCTTGTGACTAAGAAAAACAGAAGGTCCAGGAGCCAGGCTTCATACTTATACTACGTTTTATGAACAGATTGGAATACATTCAGCTTCACAACGGATCATCGTACAGAGAAGGTGACAAATCAGCAGAAGGCAGCTTTGGACGAACTGTAAACATTATTTGTAGTCAACATAAATTAACACTAATTTCCTGAGTTCTATATACATGAACGACAATCTACAATAAACGTATCTGTTTATTAGATATAGAGTAAAAATTATGTTGTTGTTCACATTTTGATGAAATGTAAAATGCTTGTATGTTACAATTCTTGAGAATTTTTGAATTTAATCATATTTCTACTAATGTTTTGATATTTTGTTTAAATGCGTTTCTTTCATTCTTAATGGGCTTCCTGAACTAAAATCACTTGCATTTCATGTGTATTCAATTTTTCTATTTTGGAACAAAACTTTTGTGTATATTCACCTTCTTGATTCATTCTTCTCTTTTCCCAGTCCTTGCATCCATCTTACATTCAAATATGCACAGGTTACAAAAAAACAGAAGTAAACTGAGCCTACATATATTTGTCCTTATTTTTCTCATATTGAACAGACCAAAATCCTGTACAATAATGCATGTAAGAGAAGGGGAAGAAACAACAATGAACTTTCCATACCCATGCGATATCACAAAGACCACATTGCAACATAGCTACTCAGTTCCTGTTTACAGTTCATCAGAATCTAAGCCATTGCCTCGTAGGTATGTCCTTGAAAATCATGAGAAAAGTGAGGATGACGCTACTTGCTTTATCCTCCTAATCATCGACCCTGTTTCAAGAAATGATGTGGGTACCTACATTCTCTCTGTCTATAACCATAGTCAACTGCTACCAGAATACCCTAGAATAGGTTTACGTGTTGCCTACCCTCCTGGCAAGGCTTCTTGTTTCCGAAGTGATGTGTACCTTGAAGGAGAATGGATCTCATTACATTGTTCAGCACCTGCAGGGAATCTGCCAGGCATAATTCCATGTTACCAACATGGCATAAGGCTTCCCCCATCAACTAGATTAGCAGAACATGGTGGCACTCTGCAGCTGACCATGCTGGCAAGACTAGCAAATCATTCTGTACACTGCTGCTCATCTACCTTAGAGCAAGTCAAAATCAATTGTGAGTGTAATGACAGTGGGTGGGATCCTATTCAAAATAGTCCAATAACGAAATCTCCAAATCCTTGTCCTCTTCAACTGCTCGTCCGACAACCTACAAAAACAGAAATGCCTTCCAACTCACAAGCACCAACAACGCAAACAGCTAACTGTACTGGCCCATTAGGAAACCCTACATGCGTATGTGCAATGTCCTGGAAGCATATAAGCCTAATCATAGGTACATGTCTCTTCGCCATGACGACCGTTGTTTTCACAGTACTTTATTGTTACAAAGTCAGGGAAAACAAGATGTTTTCAAAGAAGCTACATGCAAGTAACACAAATACTCCAGGAGAACAACAATTCCTGCATGAGGAACAGAAACCCAGAGGAGCTCGGTGATGCAGAGAGCATTGGTTTATAGTCTCGATCACAAGCATCAGATTATGATTGGGGTTAAAATTAGCCAGCATTAAAGATAAACTTGAGTTGGTAAAATAAAGAAAATGAATTCTCACAGAATCTAACGAAACTTACACTAAATGTTCAAGATTACAAATAATTGTCATGTGCCAAACAAGAAAATATATACTGGCTGAGTAATGAGCATAGAATGATAAGGAAATCAAGGTAGTACTAGCCCCGACACCACTTGTGTTGTCCCATATACATCTTTCTGTGTACAGTGATTGTTACTTTACCAAGACTGGGCCAAATTTATGATGATTTTGATGACTCCAGAACCTTGCAGTACACACCAATACTTATGCTATATGCTATATGATCAACTTTTTCTGATCCATTCCATCATGAATTTGAAGAAGAAAAAGAGTGATATTTACTACATGTACCTAATTCAAGTTGTTTGGATATCAAATAAGCTCATACTTTTGAAGTTATGGGCCTTTTAATTCTTACGTCTTTCTGGTTAACGAATTAAGTTATACCAAAGTGTGGAACCCATGTGGGATACTGGATATACGCTCATTAAGTATTGTAGTTATTTATAGGATAACAGTGCATTCAGTGACACATAGGTAGAGGTATTATTTTCAAAATAAAAATGGGAAGTAAATTCTATTTAAACAGCATTTTCATATAGTTATTAAAGTGTGATTGTTCTAAAATGCGCAAAGTAGGACCTCTCCATATTTAAAAGATCTGAGGAATTATAGGGTCATTTGTGTGATGTGCAACAGGCCCAAGCATGGTACAAGTAACTACAAACTGGTCTATTTTGGTGATGACAGATTCGGACAGTGTTGCCTGCATTAACCCACATTTCAAAATTGATACTTGGTGTAAGATTCCTAAGTCAAATTCGTCAACAATGCCCTCTGCAATAAGACTGCTTAACGCGAATCTATAGTGTACTAACTATGGTACATTATCACATTTTATTCCATCGTTTTATTATTTTATTAGTTCATTAGTGTTCCTTTTTTTACTTTAATTTCATGCCCTTGCTAAATATTGAATTTGGGCTTTTTGTCTCTAATATAATGTGCAATATCTTATACGAAATTATGTAATATAGTCATTCAAATATCAAGGTTTCTCGTTTTAGATAAATGATGTCATTACAATTAACAATTAATAGCAATTGTTCAATACACTCTGAACTCTATTTTTTAGACATATAACTTTCTTTTTCTCATGCATATCAATAGAGTGTTGGTGTTAATCAAACCGGTATAGTATTACGTACTTTGCGACATATACTTTTATTCAATTTACTCTCAAATTTCCTTAAACTGTAAACATATTTCAATCCAATTCAATTCAATTTAATTCAATTCAAGGTATTTTATTCACTCATTGTAGCCAAAGGCTAAATTACAAATGAATTTACAAAAATTTAAAACATTCAAAACATCATACAAATTAAAAGGAGTCATACACAATATTGTAAAAATAAATATTAAATGCAAATGAA
>BEXV01002583.1:16057-27690 GCA_003118195.1 Hemicentrotus pulcherrimus
GAATTTCACATGTGTTGAATTCAAAATTTCACATGACGTATATGTACAATTTGTTATTATTTCATTACAGTCTATACTTATGTTTATATACTGTTATTGTTTAATAATGCAGGGCTTCCTTGAAAAGCAGGTCCACTAGCAATCATCCATCGGAACTGAATAAAATTACCCTTTTTGAAGAAAAAACATGAATAAATATTACTTAAAGCCCCTCTATATAGAAAACAATGACTAATCTGTGACCATTGGTCTCCCGTGATCCTCTTTTTCTTGTGTTGAGAGCTGAGTTGATGAGATAGCCACCCGTCAGTGACCACTCTGGATGGTTTAATCCCTCCTAGCCAAACTAGTACAGACAGCCTTTAAAATAGACATAGAACAATCTCATAGAATAGGGCGCACATGGTACACAGGGTTTTATGTTATCCCAGGGGTCTCAGTCATGTAGAAATAATGTAAGTATGCGTGATCACAGGTTTTTCGGACACGTACCCCCTAAACAAGAATTCCTTCTACAGCCAAAATACACCCTAAATGACAATTTCACATGGTTTTTTCCCCACATTAACACCCATTACAGGTTTTTCACAAAAGTTTACTCCAAAACAAGTACCGGTATTGCAAAATTGTAACCCCTCGAGTGAGCATTTTGAAGTGCGATAGGGATTACCTTTTAAGTTGTTGACAATCATGTAAAATAAACCAAATCGCGCATTTTATGTAAAATTCACAATATAAAAATGTATTTCAATAGAGAAGCAATAACATCAACCTGTACACTTCCAAATGGGTTTAATGCATAGCCATAGTCCTTCATACCTAAGTCCTTTCTTTGAAAAAAGGAATTAAATTTCAAATTGGATCTATATATACCGGGTATTATATAAATATGTACCCGTACATGTAGTGTGAACAAAAAGTACACAATATACAATGAACAGCTACTATTCAAAACAAAATATTAATGTATACACGGTACCCCGATAATACCTGCGAAACATACAAATTTACAGGTAGGCAACTGGCAAGCAGGAGTCTGGGTCTAGAAAAATAGCCCTAAAAAGTACCCTTTTTCTTGAAAATGGACAATTTTTAACCCTTCAACGCAGCACCTTTGCAGACCCATGACTTATACAAGCCGATTGCCTGTCTGATTATCAAGATATTTCTGATTGGAAATAAAAATTTCACAAACCTATTTCCTAAGGTATTTATAACACCTCAGTCCATTGGGGAAATATAGTAAAACCGGTCACTCAAAGATGTTAAATTTTTTGAGGCACTTCACGATCATTTTGAATTATCACTATGGACATGACGGACAAAGAAAGCAGACAAAATATACAGTTCCTCAGGTAGACAAAGAAACATCCCTTCACTGCTATTATGTAAAAATGTGTAGAACAGGTGTCACATGCATATTCACCTGTTCTACACATTTTTACATAATAGCAGTGAAGGGATGTTCCTTTGTCTACCTGAGGAACTGTATATTTTGTCCGCTTTCTTTGTCCGTCATGTTCATAGTGTATTTTAGGTCTTCAATTTCACATCATATCACAGACACTGATAACACTAAGGGCCATGTATCTCAGATTTAACATTGTTAAACGATATGCCTTTAAATGACACTTTTCAGAGAAAAAACTTTCTTACGGTGTGAACATTCATAAGGCTTTTCTCCTCTCTGTGTAATAGTGAGTTGATAATTGACTTTTCTGATAAAATCCTCTCTTACAATAGCAATATCAATTTCCCTTTTCTCTAGCTCTATGGGTGCCTGTGTAGGTGTTGGGTACGATTGCATTTGACAGAAAAACTTTTCTTACAGAGTGAACATTCATATGGCTTTAATTGTGTTAGTACCATATGTGATCATTGTGTACGCTTTTCTAGGATGACCATTTCTTTAAATGGGAACATTTATATGGCTTTTCTCCTGTGTGTGTGTGTTAGTACCGGTAGATGTTGGATAAGATTGCATTTGTTAGAAAAACTTTTCTTACAGTGTGAACATTTGTATGGCTTCTCTCTTGTGTGTGTTAATAGGAGATAAATATTTGGATGACTTTTCTGAGAAAATCCTTTCTTACAATAGCAACATTCATATGGCTTTTCTCCCGTGAGTCTCAGGTGTTGGGTGAGATTTTATTTCTGAGAAAACCATTTATTACAGTGTGAACATTCAAATGGCTTTTCTCCTGTGTGTGTTCGGAGATGACGATTGAGTACGATTTTTTGAGAAAATCCTTTCTTACAATAGCAACATATATACGGCTTTTCTCCTGTATGTATTAGTATATGTTGATTGAGTAGATTTTTCTGAGAGAATCCTTTCTTACAATAGCAACATTCATATGGCTTTTCTCCTGTATGTATTAGTATATGTTGATTTAATACACTTTTCTGAGAAAATCTTTTCTTACAATAGCAACATTCATATGGCTTTTCTCTTGTGTGTGTCAGTCTATGACGATTGAGATCATTTTCCCTTAAAAATCCTTTCTTACAGTGTGAACATTCATATGGCTTTTCTCCTGTGTGTGTTAAGAGGTGTTGGGTGAGATTTCTTTTCTCAGAAAACCCTTTATTACAGTGTGAACATTCATATGGCTTTTCTCCTGTATGTGTTCGGAGATGACGATTGAGTTCACTTTTCCGTGAAAATCCTTTCTTACAATAGCAACATTCATATGGCTTTTCTCCTGTATGTGTTAGGAGGTGTTGGGTGAGATTTTTTTTCATAGAAAACCCTTTCTTACAGTGTGAACATTCATATGGCTTTTCTCCTGTATGTGATCTCAAGTGGAGAAGGGGATGACTGGCCTGACATGATCTCTTACTGCAACATGGACACTGATGTAGCTTTTCTCCAGAATGTATCCTCAGATGAATATTGAGCTGATCTTTTGTGGAAAACACCTTGTTGCAATCTGAGCAAAGATGAGATTTACCTCCACTGTTGATTGACATTCCACGATCTACCGTCTCTTGTCCGTTGTCAACAATATCACCTGGTGGCGAGAAAGAGAAAGCTCATGTCATCGAAACCTCAGAAACAGTGTCAGAAATTACATTATTGTCTTGTCACTTCAAATTGAGACAGAAGTTTTTGGATTATGTTCTGAACTTCTGAGAGATGAATATGCCAAAATGGGTTCAAGCATTTAGGCCGTCTAATTGGTCAAATGACACCACAATGACCACATGACCACGCATCTTTGTTTCAAATCATGCCTACCACACAATAAAAGTTCCCATCAAATTCTTGGACTACCATCTGGTTCCATCTACTTTTGATATAATTATATTAGGGACATATCACATACATGTAATTGCCTACTAAGATTTCATAATAATACACAATATTTCAGAGGTGTTTTTATTTTTATTTGTAGTGGTCACCCCTAAATCGGTAAGTGGATGCAAAATAGACAAAAGACAAATGGTGATTGGCAAGATACACTTTTTTTCCTTATTACCTGTGAGCAAAGAGTAGACTAACAGACATGCTACAAGCTTAGCTATTGAAAGCTGCCTGAAGTGAATTATATCAAAGGAAGCAGATTACTGTGATAGGTCCTGATCCAGGGTGGCATATTTCCCGCTTCGGAGGCTTATTTCCCGGATGCCGGGAAATAAGCGGTATTTACAGGTATTTACCGCTTTTGGTGGGAAAATATATGTTTTCACTCACTTGTTCAAAATCGGGATTGTTCAATTTTGACAAAATAACAATGGTGGTGAGTATGGTTGCTCTGGTGTGTACTATTTGTGAGTGTGTGTGTGTGTGTGTGTGTTTTCGTGTGTTTGTCCCTTATTATGAAATGTTGGAAAAAAATACAGGAAAAAGATCCCAAATATACACCTAATCTAGATATGATGTTCTTCAATTAAAGATATTTTATTAAAGATCTTTATTGAATAAAAAGAAGTGTGAATTCATGGTTATGACATCAAATTGTAAACAAAGGTTACGTGATAATATCAATATCCAGATGAACGGAATCCTTCTAAAACCTGTTAAGACAATGAAGTATCTATGGGACAGAAATGAGCCTGCCGCATACTCCTGCAGCAGACTTGCTGCAGACAGTCATCTTTTTCACATGCAAATTAGTTTTGCTGCAGACTAATTGATGCAGACTTGCCGCATACTCTTTCAGGATGATGAAGAGTCTGCCGCAGACTTGCCACAGACTTGCCGCAGACGTGCCGCATACTCTTTCAATATGATGAAGAGTCTGCGGCAGTTCTTCATCATGAATATTCATAACTCGTATAGACCTGCTGCAGACCTGCCGCATACTCTTTCATATCCAGTACGTGACAATTAAGTTTGCAGTCTTGCAGGAAGGCTATGCTGGAGACCATGCATTGCATCATTACATTCTAGCACCTTGACTTGAATATAGGCGGAATTGCTTCAACAATTCTACAAATATGGGTTTAACACAATGCAGAAGAAGAGGTAGAGGAATAGGAATACAATAACTGCATACACGTAGCCCAGAGTAGAGTCACAGATCCATGTGCTAGTTACAACAAAAAGGTGAGTTAGTGGGGCTGAAAATAAGATCACATGTGGCACAACAAAAAAGTTTGAAACAGTCTGTTAATTCCTCAGTCTCCTCCTATGTAATAAATTCCTCTTATGGTACCAATTGAACTTGATGCAAATTGTTTGGTTTGACAGAAGCTAAAAAGACAATTAACATTGCTAATTAACACAGGAATTTACAAGATCATGGGCTCAGCCTGCAACCTCATGGTACTGCATGTCCTCCAAAATGGCCGCCTATATATAGCCTTGCTGCAGACTGCATAGTTTCCCACTTCTCTGTGGCAGACCTGCCGCAGACTGTTCCTGTGGCATACTGGTACGCAGCAAGTCTGGAGCAAAGTTTCGCCCTGCCGCAGATCTGTCACAGACTGTTCCTGACTGTTCCTGTGGCATACTGGTATGCAGCAATTCTGGAGCAAAGTTTCATCCTGCCGCAGATCTGCCGCAGACTGTTCTTGTGGCATACCAGTATGCGGCAAGTCTGGAGCAAAGTTTCATCCTGCCACAGAGCTGCTGCCGACTGTTACTGTGGCATACTAGTATGCGGCAAGTCTAGAGCAACTTTCATCCTGCCGCAGATCTACCGCAGAATGTTCGTGTGGCATACTAGTATGCGGCAAGTCTGGAGCAAATTTTCATCCTGCCGCAGATCTGCCGCAGACTGTTCCTGTGGCATACTGGTATGCGGCAAGTCTGCAGGAAAATTGCTTTCTGACGCATACTTTGGCGTACTCTTTGCCGCAGACTAAAAGTCTGCCACAGATCTGTGGCAGGTCTGCGGCATACTTTTAACTTACCTATGGGTTATTTTAGATGAGAAAATGAATTGGCAAGCATTATCTAGTATATATTGTTTAAAAGATGTGAGACCATATTTTTCACAAGATACAGCGGTAATGTTATATTAAACCCTTGTGCAACCTCATTTTTATAAATTATTCAGCATTATGGAGAAATGCTTGCAAAACTCATCTTAAAGTTGATATTCTAAGAGAATCCCAAATAGTGAGATAATCACATCAATAGAAAGCTTTTTACCCCCATAATAACTCTAAATAGTGTCCAACTGACAAAAACAAGTCTAGAATGGTGAATTTATGAGAGTAAACTCTACCAAACTATCTAAGTCTGAAACCCGGAAGTGCATGTAGAGTAGGGCCTCTATCCGTGACGTCACGAACGGGAGACATTGGCTCAGTGAGAGTCAATGGTAGTGATATCCCTACGTAAATGCTATTCTGTCAGAGCTTAGATTTGTTGTTGTTAATGAGTATATTTGAAGGATTTTCTGTTTTCATTTGAATGAAGAATAACGAAGCAACATTTTCCAGTCGCTGATTCCTTTTTATATCCTCATATTCACCTATTTGGTAGAGATTTAAGACGAGTTTACTGGTTGGGAAACAAGGTTAATTAATGCACGTATGAATAGTCGGATGCATTATCTTGTCATTAGATAAGGTACAGGAGCAGTTTTGTAAAACGAATAGGCCTAGAACTATGATGGTACTTTTCATAGACTGCCTCAAGAAAGGATATAGTACCAGTTAAACATTTTATGTTTTAAAATATATCAAACTTGAACAAGATAATGCAAGCGCGCTTCCTCTATAATATTTTTACAACGTCTAGTGATCGAATGTTATTCATCCGCGAGTGATGCAGCTCTTGCATGAACGTTTGTGAAGCGAGCAGAATCGGGAGGTAAGACCAGGCCGCTGCTCTAGGCACGGCTTGCTTGACTCGATGGAACGTACGTGCGCTAGTTATATGTTTATCGGCAATTGCAAGAGAATGAAAGCGACGTTACCAGCTAAGAAAAACAACTATAAGACCTGCTCCTCAGTGACTACGTGTGTCAGAATTGGTAGATTGCACAATGCACAGCATGGAAGAAGATGAAGGATCTTCAGGGCCAAGGAAGGCGAAAGACATGGGAAAAAGGAAGAAGAAACCATCGGGAGATCGCTGTATGGTAATGAACTGTGCATGGGTACCGGGTCCACTTACCAGACAGCTAAACTGTTCACTCTCTGGGGCAGGCGGCCGATTTCAACACCAAAACAAAAATTGTAGGGTGAAAATAAAGTTTGGGGGAAATGTCATGCACGCAATATGATACAAATCATATAACCTGGGCAAAGGCATGGGGAAATCAAGTTTGGGGGACAAAGAGGGAAATTAATGGGATTAAACTATATAAAGCAATTGATAAGTTGTGAGGACATAATGTCACAAACTGTTAACCATTTTGGCAATTTGTGTCGTGATTCTCAAAAATTCATAACTTTCTAATTAGCTATCCGATTTTGCTCAAACTTTTTTGATTGGTTTGTCTGATTTTTCTGCTTTTATTGAAATTAAGTTATTTTTCGAGTGGACTTGTCCTTTAACAATAACTGCTACAATGTATTACGAATGCTGCATCGCAGGCACATGGCACTCAAGCGGTGGCTCTCTCGCATGTACAAAGCACTATAAGGATAGCGTGCATGCAGCCTTATGGCAGACTATGAGTAAAGTAGTTTTTCTATACATGTATTTACTGATGTATATGTATTTGAGATCTGTTTTATGCTTTTTACACAAACTTGCTGAAAAGCAGTCTTTTCTTTTTAGACGTGATGAGAGACGTGATGTGATGTTAGATGTGAGTTTACCGTGAATGAATAAATTCAATTTAATTCAATTCAATTTTGCAGCCAACATCAATTCTGTACAACTTTGCAGGTATAATAAATGTGTCATGTATATCTGTGAAATTTAAAAGTTAGCAGTGTCCTAATATGCAAATTATGCAAGGAAACCCGTTTACTTGCTAGACTTCAATGTCAGACACTATAGAGTGACTGACTGGATTTTTTTCTAGTTTGATAATTAACATCCAAAAAATGAGCTGTAAAGGGTGCAAGAGCATTTGTCTATATCAATAACCCACTTCTTGTAATGGCCAAAATTAAACTGATTGAATCTTTGCACAGCATAAAACGTACAACCATTCAGTACCATTACTTACTGGCTCTATAGCTCTCAAGTCGATTCAATGACTAATAGTTGTAATTTTCCCACTTAGCGACATTTCAAGCCACCCTATTTTTAGGGAAGTTTTAATTTGTTGTAACTTAACCTTTTCATTTTTGGGGACTCCAAATTGGACATAGTATCTTTAAGTCAGTTGCTAATTACCATTTTCATGAATACCTATTCGTTAGCAAATGAACAAAATGCCATGTGCTTCTGTTTTTTACATATTTGCCAGACGCCCATCTTACTTACAGGACGGTATTTACCAGTATTTACCGCCGGTAATTATTGCCCAACCCTGTCCTGATCAGACCTCATTGATAAAGATAATGATAACTACTGCGATAAATTGCTCCCAAATAGTTCTGTTATGAAAGTGGAAAATGTATTTGAAATTTGTTGCAGATGTATGTCAGACATTGAAGATGTATGATAATGAGCCTGCCTCGACTATTTTATCTTGCTATTGGGATTGAGCAAGCAGGAACAATATATGTAAGTAACCCAATAATTGGACTTCTTTAAAGTGACGCAGTGACAACAGTGTTTGACTGACACAACAAACTTGGTGAGGTCTTGCCAACAAATACATCTTGCAATATGCACATATACTTTATTCGTTAACATTATCGATGTGGTCTGACCTGACCAGGCCCTAACCCTAAAAGGGCCGGGCTATTTGAGGTTTCACTACGTCCAGGGGGGGGGGGNTCCCTAACCCACCCCTATCTCTCTCCCTAACTCACCCCTATCTCTCTCCCTAACCCACCCCTCTCTCTCTCTCTGTCCCTTTTCCGAACTCATCCCTCTCTATCTCTAGCTGTCCCTTTTCTTAACCCAACTCTGTCTCTCCCTTTGCCTCTCTCTCTCTCTCTCTCGCTCTGTACCCCCTCTCTTCACCCCTCCCCCTCCTACCCTCTCTCTCTCTCTCTTTCTCTCTCTGACATGCTTATCCCAACCCACAATCTACATTTGTACATGCCGGTAGTGTAAAAATAAAGGATATTTATTTCATAAAACAGAGAAGGAGCAGTGAAATACTTTGTTACAAAGTTCAAAGATGAATTTCTGAAGTTTCAATACTAACCCAAGACGAAAATCCAATTGAATCCCCATTGAATGTCCCCATTGAATCCCAATTGGCAATTGGTTTCAATGGGGACCTATTGCCAATTTGTTCCAATGGGGACCAATTGCCAATTGGTTTCAATGGGTACCCATTGTTTCACTTTCCATGTACTCCAAATTGCAAATTGGTATTGAATTGGGATTCAATGGGGGCATTCAATTGGTAAATCGATCCAGTTGGAAGAACCAATGATAAATTACTGATACTTCATAAACGATATTGGCAACTGTCCACTAATTAGGTATATTCCAATCTCATTTGCATCAACTTCATCACATAGATCATTTGAAGTGAATTTAAGAGTTACATTTATGGTGACACAGGCTCGTACACATATATATATACTAAATATGCATGTTGTTTCTCAGTAATCAAATAATCAATATATCTATTGCTAAAACGTGAATGTTATTGTAACATGATTAGACAAAATAATCTACCGGTATTGGTTAATAATTGCCGAAAGAAAATAGAAATCACAAAATTGATGTGCATTGTCATAATTTGCTTAACAAATCATGATAAAATTATTTTTCTGTGACACGTGTGAAGTGATAATGGATATTCATGAGATGCCTAGATTTGATGGTTTCTACTGGTTTCTATTGGTCCTATTGGTCCTAGTGTTTTTTATTGGTCTTATTGGTCCTAATGGTTTCTATTGGTCCCATTAGTTTCTATTTAGCATTGGTCCTATTGGTTTCTATTGATTTCAATTTGACCTATTAGACTTTAATGGAATTTCAATTGGTTTCAATTGGACCTACATGTATTAGACTTTAATGGAATTTCAATTGGTTTCAATTGGACCAATTGAAGTCCAAATTAAGGCAAATTGGGCCAATTGAAACCAAATGGGGACTCATTAAAGTCTAATGGGGCCTAGGCAAATGGGGCCAATGGGTCCAATATGTCCAATGGGGCCAATCTGGACCAATTGAAACCAATTGGGGACCCATTAAAGTCTACACACCTGTAACGGGGCCTAGGCCAATGGGGCCAATCTGGACCAATTAAAACCGATTGGGGACCCATTAAAGTCTAATGGGGCCTAGGCCAATGGGGCCAATTTGTTGAATGGGGCCAATCTGGACCAATTGAAACCATCTGAAGTCCTATTAAAGTCCCACTGAGACCTGTCTAAACCTATTGAGACCAATTGAAACCAATTGATTTGATTTTATTTGAATTTATTTCCATATTTCACAAATAAATTAGAACAAGTAATTATACAAACAAAAAATACATTAAAAAATGAAATACAATTAAATTAATAAATTGAAGACTTAAGTACAATACAAAAAATTACATATTCAACAGTTTGTTTGTAATTAACATAACGTGATACGGTAACTGGGGGAACCAAAAAGAAGCAATACTTGTAAAAATATTTGGTTTTTGAAATTTCAATTGGTGTTCAATTGGTTTCAATTGGATTTTTGACTTGGGANACAAGTGAATATGAATTATTCACACTGACTGCATCTTGATACATATCATCAGTTATATTCTCATCATTTTTTAGCATCACTTGACAGATTGCTTCAAGATAGCCTAAAGGCCTTGCACGGTCATGTCCTACAAATTACGGACATATGGTATTGTGGTTTGTAGAGTCTGAAGTACCTTGCGCACTAGGTAATGCGCGGGCCATTTATCATGTGAGCCGCAGAGCCACGCCCTCGGCATGATTCACGCTACTTCATGTAACAGGCATCTTGTACCGTTTTACACGATCCCATGTTTAACCTCAGCCATTAGCTGAGGTTGGCGTGACAAACATAAACGCACTTGGTATCAAGTATTTGTCACTGTACTGATTATTGAGCGATCGCAAGTGCAGGATTTGTTGGCAAAAGTTCGAGCTCGGAGAAGTCTACATGTACATGTATGTTAAATTTTGACAGTTTGTTTTTGAATGTGTGTGTACATGATTTTGGAGTTCTATTTTAAGCCTCTTTTCATGGACATGATTACGTTTGTCTTTATTAAAGGTAAAGCAGAAGAAAAATTAATGACTCAGGCATACTTTGAATATAGGTTTCACTGGATATCAATTCAAATAGTACCTTCTGGACTTGATGGAACACCTTCCTCTTCACTTTCTTCTGTAGGTTCTTGCTTGATGTTGGTTTTGAGGGGTAACTGATTGATTTCCTCTCCAACTGTTGAAAAGGCCTCTGGTTCTTCCTTGATGAGAACTTCTATGACTGATGGAATGAATTCATTCGTAGGTGGCACATAATGTACAGCATTGCTCTCAACTTCTTGCTTGATGAGAACTCCTTCAACAAATTGAATAGTTTCTGTTGAGCTCATATTTGGAGTTGGCGAAGTATGTAAGGTCCAACTCTCTGCTTTTCGCATAATGTGTTCTGGGACTGATGGGGCAGTTTCATCTACATGTACACTCTGTTCAGTATTTTGCAGAGAATTGGAGGTCTTACTTTCCATTTCTTGCTTTTTAATATGTCCTAGGGCTGTTTCTATGTACATATCTATAGAATGCAGTGAACCCAACGTCCTACTCTGAACTTCCCGATCATTATCTTCTGGGACTGACTGAACTCCTTCTGCTGCACTCCTATCCATTGTTCTGAAAGGATTTGATGCCCCTCTGGGCCCTCTATCTGCTACTTGCTTTATCATATCTTCTGGGACTGACTGAACACCTTCTGCTGCACTCCTATCCATTGTTCTGAGAGGATTTGATGCCCCCCTGGTCCCTCTCTCTGCTACTTGCTTGATCATATCTTCTGGGACTGACTGAACACCTTCTGCTGCACTCCTATCCGTTGTTCTGAGAGGATTTGATGCCCCTCTCTCTGCTACTTGCTTGATCATATCTTCTGGAACTAAATGGGCATTTTCTGCTACACTTCTATATGTGGTTTGGTGATGATCAAGTGTCCCTCT
>BEXV01002583.1:46871-58330 GCA_003118195.1 Hemicentrotus pulcherrimus
TATATATATATATATATATGTTTCAAATGTTGCCTACGAAGACTTAGAAAACACAAGAGAATATTAAAAACAACATACAATGTAAAACCACGAAACGAGAAGTAAATCAGATAAGAAGGGAAAGGGGAAAAGGGGAAAAAGGAAGAAGAAGCAGGACAAATCATGACCGAAAAAAGGTAGTTATACCGTTAATTTTGGGAAGGTAAGATCATAAGACCAAGTAAATATTCAATTAATCGAGCAGATGATGAAGACCTAAATGAAAAATTAAGATTATTACCAACTGTTATCAGATTATTTTTGTAGTTACTATTAGTGGTCCCAAGTCTCAACCCTCCTGATCCAGCCAAGTGTAGATATATATCATATAAAGGCTAATATTCCAGCAGTGTGTTTGCCATGGGCAATATAAATCCTATTCTGAACCATAGACTAAACAACTTATGTCCGTTACACCATATGTCAGTAGTAAGTTTGGTATTTGTATCGAATGAGGATTAAACAGTTAATAATAGTAAAAAAATACCCCAAATATATACTTTGAAATGAAATCATTTCTAACATGAATATTACAAAATATACCTATTAAAAAGTTGTGACGATACTTCTGTTGAAAAAGCTGCTTGATAATGCTCTCCGAGCCAATTTAAATAAAATATTTTAGAGCGTGAGCAGCCTTTAATATTAAATTTTCATCATGAAATTTACACCAAACATAATATCCAAGCCAATTATATTGATCATAATCTCCATCGAGCTCTTCATCTCATGTTCCTTAAGCTTCTGCATTTCTTACTAAAACTCTTCATTTTTAAAGAATATCCATCATAATAAACTAATTCCCATAGACTTAACACAGGGACCACCAGGTTCCCGTAAGCAATGGGTTAATTCTATAACAAAATAAAATATCTTTTCAACATATTGAAAAACACAAACCAATAAGTGTTCCTTATTCCAAATATGATTTAATATTCTCCTTCTTTTTTGTTTTACTGTTCAGCAGACGTTATGCCTTACAAAATGTTTGCATTTGAATATTTTACTGACATAAGTCTTCCTCTTGGGGCATATTAAGTCTTTGAAAGAAAATGATCAATGAAACACAAAGTATTATTTGATTGCCCTTTCTTGATAAATGAAGATAACCTGAATGTTGCATTAATATATGCATTTATATATCTTAAAGAATGTGAATGAGTTGCCGAAAATAGATATACTGAAAATAAATGAAGTCAGAAATAGCATTTCTATCCAATGGCACCTTTTATATGGTGGTCTGAATAATTCAGACAAATCAAAAGAACCAGAGATATCGAAAGTAGTTTTACTGTGGTGAAACTAAATCTGTTCTGTGTCAATTGAATGTACAAGCTATTTTATTTTCTAATTTTCGCATCTGCAGTCTTCTATTTCATTTCAACACAGAAACACTCATTACACCAACAGCTATTCTTCAGGACATACAGAATTTGTAATAAAGAAGTTTTGTAATCACACACCTTGAAGTATCCTAAACACACCCCCACTTGCGTTCTCTCCTGGGTATGGAGTGGCAAAAGTAGCATGGCAAACCTAGGTAATTTGATCTAATCCATGACATTTTTGAAGGTAAATTACACATCAATTCTAGTGGTGCAACATAAGAATAGTAGTTCAACCTGTGAACACAACTCAACCTGTGAACAAAACTTTGGTTGAAAAAGTAAATCTCTCTAAGAGCTCATTCAAATATGAAGAGGTGGCAACAGTTTTTTTGTAAATTAATTGCAATTGCGTGCTACAAAGGTCCTACAGGTATGTGTACTCACTGAGACGGAACTCTCTTTTATGCATAATTACCCTTACGTCATCGTAAAAATCTATTACTTACTGTTTCATATCTGAACAAAATATAAATGGTACATCAAAACGCAACATCATTATCACTTGTGTTTTGTAGAGATCACTGTGAAGTGCTAAATGATGTTAGTCCTCAAAGTAAAACAAGAGACCCATTTTTATTCATTTCTGGAGATTCACAGATGGTGGAACAACAGATGACACAGAGACAACATCGAGATGAACAGATTGAGATGGAAATTAGTCAGGAGTTGTTGCAGAGCAAGACAGCGTGCTGTGCTCGGGTGAGTGATGATGAAATCGTTAGTTGAAAGAGGGTTACCGGGTACACATTAGACAACACTGGGAGGAAACAACCAGTGATGCAGTCCAGACCCTGGGTTCCCAGATGGAGAGACCAGGATGAAAACCTTTGGTTAGGACCATTCAGTACAAAGTCTACTGGTACTCTTCTTCTTCTCTCTCTCTCTCTCTCACTCTCTATCCTTCTCTCTCATTTCTCTTTCTCTCTCTCTCTCTCTCTCTTTCTCCCCCTCTCTTTCCATGTTTCAACGTCTCTCCCCCTATCCTATTCTCTCCCACATTCTCTTACTCTCTCTCCCGCTTCTCGCTCATAAACTCTCTCTTTCCCTCCCTTCCCATCTCTAGCCTGTGAGATCCGGGACCCCAAACTGAGATGGGTCTGGACTGCATTACTGGCAGACACCGATTAAGACGAAGACGGTGATGTTATGATGGAGACGGTGGTGGCGGAACCTGGGCAAGGCCGAGAGAACGCAGTTCAGGCTATAGCTGTGTTTATAACATTGTTTGCATGGTCCTTACTATCACTGCTGAGTTGATCACTGATGGCCGAACCTGATCCATAGAGGGGCATCACGTCCCCTTCTCAATCCGAGATTCCCTTGAGATGGGAATTCTAAGAAGGTCACTCACAAAGACCGCCTTGAAAAAAAAAGAAATGAGAAAACTCTTTAATGTGTACTTAAAGCGTACCATATCACACCAACAAAATTGCTTCGTATGCCATAAGGTTTCCATGGAACTTCACTGTATTCAAATTATGAGCTTCGAACTTTCGAAAAGACTTATTACAAGTTTAGCCACACTCTCATTTAACAAAGAAGCAACCTGTGAGTAGACTACTCAACGCACTGATATAATGCTCACATAAAAAGGGCATGCATGTATTCTTACAATCTCATAAATGTCCCATTGTTTGACCGATCTGATTTTCTTATTTTCCTGCTCCCATCAAATTCAACTTGTTGGAAAAGTTGGATTGAACTTGGAAGAGTAACTTGAACAATAGACTTCTAATAACGGTAACATACCACTAAGATGGCTACAGCTAGACCCAGGATGCTGACAGCGAAGACATCGCTCCAGTGATGCTTATAGTCCGATACATTATACTCTAGAAAGACCAACCAAGATGGCCGGAAAGGCCTAAGCAGGGTATCTCCAAATACTTCTGGTATCATTCGTGCTTGAAGATAAATCTGAAATGATTGGACATACTTCTAAACGATAATCATTGAAAAATCGTTTTATTATCTTTATTTCGTAGAGGTAGGGGTAAAAGCTGTCAATTACTATTACTTCTGTCAAGCATTTAAAAATATTATTTAGTCAATTGCTTTAGAATAGAAATAAATCCTAGTTTAAAGTAAACACAATGTAAAACAATTTAGTTTTTTTTTTAATATTAATTTTCTTCTTTCCGAAAGGCTGTAAATATCAGCGGATTCCATGGCAGTTATAAAAGAGCAACTTGAAAATGTGATTTGTGTTTTAGATTTAAGCATCACAATGACTTGGGGGAAAAAATCTGAAAATGTGTGTTTTCTCATTCTCATTCATGTATTCATTCTCTTCCCCAATATTCTTCAAATATGTATCAGCTAAATTTAACTTTTGCATTGGACGTGATTCAAAGGTGGTAGTGGAAATCCGGTTCTATTGTGCTTCCCTGGAAGTGGGAATTCCCACTTGATTCTGCAGGTTGTTTTTCTTATCTGCTTTCTCTCTCTCTCCCTTTCATGATGCTCTTACTCGTTAGAACAGTTCATGAATCTTTCGTTTCAGTTATCTTGCTTCTGACTGAGTAGAAAGATTGTCATTTTCTTTGGAAGGTCTTTCTGAGCATCACAAGATTGACACAACATCCGAGGATTTGAAGTCATAGACTGAATTACATTACAATTCAACTGAATTCAAGGTAAGATTTGTCATGTTAATCAGCATTAATTCATTAACCAATATTTTTCAAATATGTATCAGCTACATGTACATTATGTTATAACTTCCTCATTAGAAAGGACCGTTCATGAACTTTGGTTTTATGATAACCTACCAATCACGATTGCATATTTGGGTCATGGATATGTCATACAATCAAAGTTCATGAACAGTTCTTTCATTCAGTCATCTTGCTTCTGAAGATTGTCGTTTTCTTTGGAGGATGTTTCTGGGACTCGCATGATCTTCACTCTATCAGAGAATTTTAAGTCATAGACTGGAACGCATTATAATTCAACTGATTTAAAGGTAAGAGTTATAATGTGAATGAATCAGCATTTATACATAATATTTCCTCCAAAGGCTTGTCTATTACCAAAGCAACGGCTAAATTGTCATTCGTTCTCTCCATCAATATTCTTCAAATACATTTCAGCTTCATTATTCTATAACTTCTGCACTGGACATAATACAACGGTGGAAGTAGAAATCAGATCCTATTGTGCTTCGCTCAGGAGTGGAAATTCCCACTGGCCTTGTTTTTAGGTGATCTGTTTGGTTTGTGTATTGATTGTGTTTCTATTCACCTCCCCTATAGGTTTTTCATATTTTGTTTTACAATGCTGTAAAACATATGTTGTTTTCCTATTGTTCTCTATTTCTTTCATGATGCTCTATAATACGTTATATTAATCACTTTGTTATATATTATATTTTTAACCTACCATTCACGATTGCGTATTTAGGTAATGTATGTCATATTAACACGGTTCATTAACAGTTCTTTCATTTCATTATCTTGCTCCTGACTGAGTAGAAAGATTTTCATTTTCTT
The DNA here is from genome assembly GCA_003118195.1 of Hemicentrotus pulcherrimus. Classification (NCBI taxonomy): domain Eukaryota; kingdom Metazoa; phylum Echinodermata; class Echinoidea; order Camarodonta; family Strongylocentrotidae; genus Hemicentrotus; species Hemicentrotus pulcherrimus. The sequence goes on from BEXV01002583.1 coordinate 51,790, forward strand.
TGGAAGGTCTTTCTGAGCATCGAAGAATTCACATAGCATCAGAGGATTTAAATTCATAGACTGGAACACATACCGGTAACAATTCAACAGATTTTAAGGTAAGATTTGTCATGTGAATCAGCATCAATTCATGTGTTTTTTTCAATGATAATTATGTTTAATTTTCATAAAAAATTTAATTCAAGATTATGCAATGACAGTACAAAATAAAGCAAACCCTGCAAAGGTCCAATATTATTAGTGCATGTTTCCATGAGAAATTCTGATTCAGGATGAAAAGTAATGTTCTTTGGTCTTTCTATGCAGGTGATGGCAAGAGCAGGTTTCACTGGTTAGGTTCAGACAACAGTCTATCTATTTGAATTTAGGTTGTGGCTTTGAACTTAAGATTTATCTTGTGGTTAAGGACCGTGCTGTAACAAACAGAGCAATCTTCAGATGAGCACAGTAACTAACTAAGAGCAGCGGCTGTGTGCTGTGTGGAAACAATTAAAGTGATTGGCTAACATTGTTAGGAATTTAAAAATATCTAATTCTGTTACTTGAAAATGGTATAAACATGCAAGGTATAATTTTAAAATATGGCTCTGAGAGTCTCAAGTCATAAAACCTTTGGGAAGTATTTGAAAACTCGAGTAACGGACTCTATTTAAAAGGTCTCAGAGACGCGATATCATACAAAATCGTGGTTTGCGTTGAACTTACAGCTTTTCAGTCTAAACAATGGTAATTTTCAGGGGTTTTGAGTACATGTACCCATACACATGTTTCATTTAGTTTGAGAATTTTTTAGATCGGCTATTCGCAAAGCTAGCCAATCACTTTAACTTTGAGGTCACGCCAGCTTGTAGTTAAAATGATATTCCCTGCTTGTAGTTTAAAACTATGAATGCTTTTAGTTTCAGTCGTGTGTGAACGGTATGTGAACACTCATCATTCTAGGTGGATTATAACGTTAAACGTTTAAACTGCGACTGTACTGCTGTAATAAAAAATGGGATACTTACAACCCAGTATGCGAAGAAGTAGAATGGAGAAGATGCGTGTCCCGATGGAAATGATAATATGAAAAGAACAAAAAAGGACAAAATTATAAATATAGAAGGTACATACAACTTTCTGAAATTCATTTATTGATGTCTGATGTCATGCAGGAAAGCATTCTTTGACAGTTTTCATTGAACTCATTTATAAACCTATATTTTAGTCAATATTTGCTTTACATGAGGATTAGACACACCATATGTGGGAAAAAAAGCAGAATAGGGATTATATTCCATGTAAGGATTTGCATAATTTTTCTTCACTAACTACTAGTATTATGCAACTACAAATTATTATGAACTGAATTTTGGGAACTCATAACAATGGCAATTTTTTTTGTGGCAGGGAACTATTGCAAATGCACAAGTCTAATTAGGCCTGTATTTTACTCATACATTTAAACCCATGGTTAACAAAAGGCAACTTAAACCTAGGTTTGATTGTTTATAAAAAAAAAAATTGTTTAAAGCGTAAAGGACAATCCATCCCTTGTAATAAGTTTATTTGTATAAAAGCAGAAAAATGAGAGAAACAAAATGACGAAAGTATGAAATAGATAATGAGATACTTATGAATGTTCGAAATAGGAGATCAATAGAGCTATATGCGAGTCTCTATTTGGCAATTCTGTTAGTGGATTGTGATGTGGTCACGGACTCGTTCTCTCGTTTGCTGTGTACAAAGATATCATTAATTTCTGTTTTTCTCCCATGTGCGTGTCCATTGGGGCACTACTAAAAACATATCTAGTATAATATTGTAGGTTCTGTAAAGAGAAAAAACACCCCCGAGTCATACATTTTGAAAAAGAAAAAAAAAATTCAGTCATTTTATGATTTGGAACAAATAGAAAAGTTGTACAGCACTATCACATTCCCGAATCAGCCCATTTGAAATGCCAATACAGATAGAAATTACAACATTCAGAAATTCATAACTCTCTTAATTTTTGTCTGATTTTGTTCCAACTTTTACACATTCTGTTTATCCGATTTCCTTTCAGAGTTATTTGCTATTAAGTTAGGATTTCCCTCAACTCAACGTCAAGATTAAAAAGCGTTGCAGGGATTTATAAGGTGAAAATCTCAAAACTTATAAAAAGGTCAAACAAAAAATTAAAAAGCATAATTGAAATCTTCCCTAAAAGTATGTGGCAAAGTATTAAATATAAGCAAAATTAAAATCCTTTTTCTTTTTTGATTTAGATTTTGCAATTGTCAGGGTTTTATTAAAGGCATCGTTTAACAATGGTAAATCTGTTAATCCCTACGTATTATCAGTGTCTGTGATATGGTGTAATATTGAAACCCTAAATAAATTGCGCTTCAAAATGATCATGAGACAAGAAATGCCTCAAAAAAGTAAAAATCTTTGAGTGACCGGTTTTGGTTTTATCTCTCTCGTTGTCCCCAATGGACTTTAGTGTTATAAAAAACAGTTAGGAAAACGTTTTTACAATTTAGATTTCCAATCATAACTATCTTGTTAATCAGGCAGGCGATCGATCGGCCTTTAAAGGTCATGGGTCTCCTGCCTGACCTAAAGGTCTATACTTATCACTGCATGCAAAGCGAATAATCACACTGTGCCACATTGTATGTATTATGGCACCATGAAGTTGTGTGATCGAATTTAAGTTAACATTTAATATTTCTTTAATCATATGTTGAATATTAATTTAAATTATTTGTATGCACCTTGAGCATCTCTAGAGATTATGTTGCGCTTTATAAATATTGTTATTATTATTATTGTTTGCAGCATGAGCTAAATCTAGAATTTTGTTTCAAAATCTGAGACAAAGATACCCAATCCCTCTATAACCCCCTTTGATATGCACAAAATGAGGGCATACATTTTCAGTTATAGAGGGAAAAACCACTTTTGATCTGAAATTTTGCACATACTTTCATAAGCTATAATCTTGCTGCTGCAGATAAATTTTAAGATAAGTTCTAAAGGGCTTGTAAATCCCTGTATATAGGATCTATAAACGTAATGAAAGACGGGCTTTCAGTCTGTGCTTCTGCTTAATACAAAAATGATATCGATGGGAAGGATTATCAAATATACAATCATTAACCGGCATAAATCTCTAATTCTAATTAACAATAATCTGAATCAACTTAATGTTTTCAATTCCCCAGCGATATGGCACGCCAAGCAGCATACGTGGATCCAGAGATACACTGCATTTCTTTGAACAGCCGAATGTTAGACAAGAGAATACCAAGTTCCAGACGTTACCTGGTGGTGGTTTTTGCAACAATGAACAGTAATACCGTTAGAAAATCAATACAATCAAAGGAATCAGAACTGGCGATGTATAATCCTTCCCGTGAATTCTCCATTCCTTTAAGGAGAGGAACTGTGAGTACATACAAGAAATTGGTCATGAAGAATTTAGGACAGAAAGTTACTGAAGATGATCTCCGTCACTATGCCAGTGCAATAACTAAAGGGAAAGGTCAATGGGTGTGGGCGAGTGAAGAGAATTTAGACTTTTGGAAGTTCAAAGCAATGCGTGGATACGATGTTAGAGAAGTCCTCTTTGAGATAGGCATAAGAAACCAGGATAGGGATAGATTTGGTAGAGAGAGGGAAACTCAAAGACCTCCCTTTAATATTCCATAACTCTTTAGATGCCACACAAATAGTTATCCTGTGCCAAATTGCATTTTTAATGGGATAGACATACGGTATAGCAACGACTCCAAGATTATTTAACCGTTTCTCATGCAAGATCAATACCGGTGTTAAGATTTTTTTTTTTTTTATAAATCTAATCTAGACCAGCAAATGGAGAATTTTGCAAAGCCATTGTATTCCACAAAGTAATTTTTCAAAAATGCACATGTGGCAAAGGAGCGAATGTGCAAAGGGGATTCTAAGAGATCGAGCCTTAAAAACACACTTTTTCTTACAATGCTTGTTTTGATCTGTCTGTGTGCAAGAAGTGGTGTTATTTGCCGTAATATTTAAGGCGCAAAGAGAACAACGCGCATAATAAATCAAATTACATGAGAAAACAAAATTTGAACTTTTTGAGAGTTTTTGGGAATTTTGTACAATGTTCAGTTTTGTTTCTGTTTCACTAGATTTAGGAGCTTCATATTTTGCCTAACAAAGTTTAAGATTGTCAATTGAGGCCTTGAATACAAGCAGGGTATGTAACTCTCATATCCCTGATACAAGGTAGCTTTCAAAGTCAAGTTAAAGGCCATCAGCAAAAAAATCTTAATTTGGACAAAAATCAATACATGTACGAATGTTATTTTTGGCCTAAAAGACCAAATTTTTTGTTGATAGAGGTCAATTTGACCAGTTTTTATACCCTGAGCGTCATGGCACATTTGTATAGAATTAGCCCACCACATCTCCTTTGCTAATAATATTGATAAGAAAAATTACCCCTGACCAAAATTGACCATAATGGTAAAGGGGCTACCGTAAAATACCAGATATGAGTAGAGTCAAAATTTTACCCCGGATAAGCTATTCAAACCATCCCACCAAAAATTCTGATAAATACCCCTTGAATATCTAGCTCCTGAGGTAATTAAAGATGAAGTTGAGTTCTGGTAATGCGATTGTACTTGCGAAAGAAACGGTGTGGAATCGAACAGAAAAAGTTGATCATCTAGCATATATGAATTTGTGTTTATTGCAAGGGTTTGGAATCATCAAAATGATCAGAAATTTGGCCAAGTCTTGGTAAAGTTACAAACACTGTACACAGATGTATATGGGACTACACGAACATGTGGCGTAACCTCCCCCCCCCCCCCNACGCTCACAAATTATTTTTCACCTCTTCCCAGAACTCAACCTTTTCTTTAACAGTGCCACAGCTATTAAATACTATTGTCAACTTTGTCCCAAAATGCATCACATAAAATTAAAGTCACATAGAAGTCAGCTCTCATGGGGAATTCGACACCGTTCGGGTGTTTACCCAATAACAGATGTTGTCAATCACCAGGGTTAGCCTTGAGTTTTATGACCATTAGACCATATGTAATGCTTTGCCTTTCCTTCGCCCGAAGAATGTCCAAGCATGCTCCGAGAGACTAGGGGGTAATTCTTGATGGGTTTGCTGTGTGCAGATTTGTACTCCCATTAATGGTATTTCCACCAAGTCTGGTGTCAGCGAATTACGGCCTTCTGCACATGGAAACTATCTACCCACCCCCTTTAACTAAACACTGGTGTCGCTAGACGGCGACTCGGATTGTAAATCCACTTCGTTGATATTAGTTTGCGGGCACAAGCCCTTGTCAGTAATTGTAGTGCATTCCCAATCACTTCCTGGACCATCTAGGCTAGGCCAATTCTTACGAGCTAGACCGCTCCTGTTGCTGGGGTAACAAAGGTCAGTGGGTCAAATTTTGCGTGCGGAATTGAAAACCGAATAGAGTGCCTCATCTTAAGATGAGGTACAAAAATGTACCATCGTAACCATGGTACTTTTGTCCAAATTACCATCCACCATCGTAACCATGGTTATCATGGTACCAAAACAATGAAATACATTGGGTCATTAAACAATGTGTTTCATTGTTTTGGAACCATGATAACCATGGTTACCATGGTGGATGGTAATTTGGACAAAAGTACCATGGTTACCATGGTACATTTTTGTCAGGGGCTGCTTTATTTTGCTTGTGTGATAATTCTTTATCTTCACTATGCTATCACCTTCTCTTTCTATCTTTCCTTATGGTATTGTTTGTTTTTCCTTCTTTTATCTCTTATGATATTCTCCATCTTGTATCATTCTATCATGTTTTCTTTTGATCTTTCTCATGTTATTTTTGTCTTTTCCTTCTCTCATTTTCTTTTCCTGTTTTTTCATCTTGATCGTCTCCTTTTCTATCTTTGAATTATCTATTACCGGATATTCATAATTTTCTCTTCCTGTTTTTATTTATGTTATCCTCTTTTATCCATCTTCCATTTTCTCTTATATCTTTTCGGTATCTATTCTTTAACAGTTTCTCTTTCTGTTTTCCTTATCACCTTCTCTTTTATGATTCTTTGTTTTCATCATTCTATCATTTTCTCAATATCTTTTCTTATATTATTCTGTTTTTATTCTTGTACAGCTGTACTGTAATCTCTTTCTCTCTTTGTTCCCGCCAAAACACATTCAATTCCGGTTCCCACTGCACGCTAGACCGGTCTAGGAAGCAAACCGGTCCAGAAGACCACATCACATTCCTGCACGGTTTGTCTGTTCACACTCACAGATAGACTGATCTAGTCTGGATCGGTCTAGGAAGTGGGTGAGAATGGGGCCTAAGAGACTATTTCATTTCATTTCATTTCATTTATTGGTTTTAATTTTCAACAAGAACATAGGTGTACAAATTATTTCATGCAAAAATAACAATGTTTATATACGATGATTTACGATAATGGATTGGACTTAATCAATATAATTAATAAATTGGACAACAAGCATGATTGGCAAAATAATGTTGAAAATGGAGGGGTA
>BEXV01002584.1:14393-32913 GCA_003118195.1 Hemicentrotus pulcherrimus
GCGTTGAACTTACAGCTTTTCAGTCTAAACAATGGTAGTTTTCAGGGTTTTTGAGTACTAATACATGTACCCATACACATGTTTCATTTAGTTTGAGAATTTTTTAGATCGGCTATTCGCAAAGCTAGCCAATCACTTTAAGAGTATTTTGACAAATGTACAAGAGAAAAAGAGAGAGAGAGAGAGAGAGGGGGGGGGGGATCACATATAATCCATAGATTTCAGAGCACTTCAAAGTTTATCCATAAGTGTACTCCAATCTTCTTTTTTTTTTAAAGTATTAAAAGTCTAAAACATCCTTTAATGTTGGAAAACAATGAACATTTACACTAACAAGCTGAATTTCTAGGAGGGAATACCAACAAAATCATACAAGCATTTCAAATAGTTTGTTTTGCTACTCAGAAGTAGTAAGAGTGCCCAACTCAGGCTGCAGTAACATACGATAGTGGGTAGAGAGAGAAAATATTGTTGCTAAACTGTGTGACTGCTTACCTGAGCACGATCTTTCCATCTAGTTCCTTGTTAGTCAAGAAGTCATACATGAAATTATCCGCCCGAGGGTTCCATGAATAGTCCTTATCGGTAGGCTTCACACGACTCACAAACGCCTCCACTGCCTGAAATTAATCATAAATACTTACTTCTTTCCATTCTAAACATATCATTTTTTCATTTAAAACATGATCTGCCCAATGTTTCGAGCAGCAAGATAACCACATATAATAATAATGTTGTTTATGGATAGCTAGAGCAAGTTTTTTGCTTTCTTTCAATGTGCAATATTCGCTAAACAATCAAAAGGAAGCAAAATCCATATTCTTATAAAGGACCACAGATAGTACTACTCACTGAGAACACTGCCTAAATTCATAATGCTTTTCTAACTGTCTTAAAGATGTGTAATTCAACCTAAGAAGGCTTTATATAAACTATCAATGATTACTTTGATATCAGGTATAATTATTCTTTATTAATCACAACACCCTTCAAGGTTCTATACATGTATGTATATCAAATACTCGAAGAATATTACAGGGCAATTATTGGAAATGATAGATTTTGTAGCAAACAACAATCTTGCAACTGCTTGAAACCTTACAAAAATTTGAAAGGGTCTGTGATTATGATATCTGTAACTACAAAATAAACATGTACAGAGAAAAAGCATTTTTGTATAAAAACTCTCACAAATAATTTGAGAGATACATTTCCTACAAGACATATATTATGTTCCTGGTTTTTGTTTTCTGCAGAATTTTCCCTATATAATGCCATTTGCCCTCAAAAACATTTTTTTTAATAAAAAAAAAAGCATAGAGATAGTGTTTTAAATCATATCAGAATTCTACATCCTTATATTATATTTGCATTCTCTTAACATTCCATAGTACATTGGTATATAATGCAATTACTTATTGATGGTTTTAATACTGGTGATTCTAAAAATTTTCTCTGCTCCTGTCGCAGATATAAGATGATAAATACCTGATACTTGAATTGACGTAGACTTTCAGGTAGCTTAAGTAACTTGTCAATTCCAACTCTCTCTCGACCTCCTCTGTCTACAAAGTATACCTGTTAAGAGAAGGAATGCTGCTCCATGATTCACAGAAACCCACCAGTCAAGAGCTAATGCATATGTAATGATCTGAAAATTACATTCAAGCCCATCTGATAAAGAATTATACTCCTTGTATTCTTGATTGCCTCATGAATTTGTTTTTTCTCTCTTTTTGAACACATATATAATTTGTAAAGCTGCTTATTTACATGCATAATGGCGTATGAATCACATAAAATAAACAATACCTAAGGGTTTATATTGGCTTCTACAGAACATGAACCAAATGGTAGATCTTACTTACGTTAGCAATGCCAGGTGAGTCAAGGGTTTCCTTGGAAAACAAAGCCTCTACTCTGACTCTAGAATAGCATCCTGCCTGGTCCTTGTAACCACACACATCATCCTTCTGAAGAGGTCGCTGACCTATGATGTTGACCGGGTCAGTATACCATACCTGCAGTTCTACAGTCAACTTGACATAGTCTGTTGTCATGGAAACGACCTTGTGATCAGGAGAAAGTCGATGGGCCAGTAGACGCACATAGCAGTGGGAGGCATTCACTATGTAAGTCACAATCAACTATAGGAAGGCAAGAAAAAAGAACTCAAAACTCAATTTATTCACTTCATATCCAAAATTTTAGCGCTATCCTGAAGCAGGTTCATCCTGATACCAACATTTTCAGGCGGACCATGACCGTCATGAACAGCTTTGATGATTAGAATTCTCTTATATTGAAGAAATTCAACTGGTTACCTGTTTTTGCTCGTCTCAACCTTTACATGCCTGTAAGGGTTAGCTTGTAAGTACTTGACTGAACTGCTCATCTGAATCATACTAAAACACAAACCTCAGGTCTTACCAAAAGTCTCTCTTTACTATCCCTCACATAAATACAAATTTAGTAATCTCATGCCTTGTTTATTTATTTTTAGAGCCAGCTAAGATGATGAAGACAAAGGCTACGTGCAGGGTTGCTTGAACACGGTATGACGACAAATATATATTCATTTGACCATATAGTCAATATATCCATTACAAAAATGACAAGGAGTAAGGATATGCTAATTACGGTCCTTGCAATCAATTTCATAGAACGAACCGTGGACCAATCACACCTTTGTATCTGTAAGAGCTATATAATATAACACTTTGATATAAAAGAGCACAAACCTTGACAGTGCCTTGCTTAGGAAGGTCCATGTAATCTGGATGGGTTCCTGGTTCATCCACGTCTGAAAACACTTCATGTCGATCCCCACAATGCATCCTGCTCCTAATGGTTGGATAACAATCATATATTACTCATGATCAATACACAGTCATGTCAAACATCATTCTTATTTTCATGGGCAAAGCTACTCAGACAATTCCAGCAAAATCATTTAATTTTTCTAGTTATAAGCGGCATTTATAATTAAATAGAAAATAGCCTTTTAAAAAATACAAATTGTAGAAAACGATGGCTTTCATTGAGAGAAATATTAGAAAAAACCCACAGAAATCCACATTAAAACCTTAGCAGTTGGATAAGTTATGCAAGCTGAAGAATAGCATTAATTGTTACCATTCAGGCAACCAAGCATTACAAAAGAAAAAAAAATCAAAGCTCTTCATCTCCAATCTTACCTACAAACACCAAAGGTCTTGAGATGATTACACATAGGTTTGTTCTTCCTTCGCTCTTCTTTGGCCTGATATGTAGTGAAAAATAGGAGAGTTTTGAATATCATTGAGAGGAAAAAATTGTTGATGAGAATTCTTACATATACACAAAATATTAATCATTCATATCAATTGATCATATACATATAATCACAGTGTGTATTTCATATATTTTTGAAAATTTGAAGTGTACCAATCAGTAAAATTGTCTTGTATGTTAGTAGTTATATCTTGTAATACTACATTAAAAATATGTGCTTTCAAATATTACGTCTGTAAAGAGATTTTGGAAGTTTAAATACACTCTCAATCAACATAAAAGTGACTTGTGAGTAGACTACTTGACATGCTCACAGAAAATAGGGCCTGGATGGAACCCAAGAGCTAGAAGTGGGCATTTCAATTCTCATTTAAAGCAACACCCCCAGCATACCAATGATGATTACTACTAAAAACTTTTGTGAGTGCATGTGGAAATATCTAGGTAGAAATTGAAACTAAAATTAGTTGCACTTCCTTCATTGCTTCATATCTGAGTATCTACATACAGATGTATAACTAATGTTTTCATTTAAACAAATTCTGCTCTCATTTGATAGAGACAAGATATATTCTTTGTTTCTAGATGGAATGAGTCTAGAGCAATCTTACCTGTTCCACCTGTTCACGGGTGATGGATGAGGGCAAAGGTTGACCAGAACGGAAGAGAATATCAGACATGTGGGATAATGCATGAATGTTGTCTGCACTCACAAAGCTTAGAGACTGACAGCTTGAATTCTTCTTCTGTATCAACAAGATTAGAGAAAAAATTATAAGGTTATTACTCATTATACAATTACTTAACCTTTTGCAGATGGTTACATCTACATTTACATTTACATTTATTCTAACTAGTTTCATACCAACTGGGCTTGGCTACATTTCATTTTTGATGAGACTCCTTTATTAACGTTTCAAAATTAACAACAGTCAAATGGTGTAAAAGTATTCTTCATTTTTGATGAGGAAACTATTTCTAGAGAAACTCAACACAGACATACACATTCAAGTATGGGACTGCATTGGTTAACATCCAAACTTATCTATATCATATTGTCATTCTAAACATATAATGTGGCTGTTAACTGTTTCTACCAAAGTCCTTTTGCAGGTATTCTTGATTAACATTCTTTCATATTCTGTAAGATTTTGTTGCATTAGAATAACATTTTGAGACAATTTTTCCTCATTTTTACAGCTTAATGTACCTTTATAAATAAAGTTGAGTTCTGGTCAGTCCAGTGCATTGTGAAAGAAACGTTGTGGAATCGAACAGAAATGATTTTATGACTTCATTTGTTTGAAAGCAGGAAAATAAGAGAAACAGAATGGTGAAAGTTTGAATTAAATCGGAAAGGTTGGAAATTAGGGATGTTTTAAATTTGAAATCACTACATCTCAGCCAATATAAAATTGTAAATTTGGCCAGTGGATTGTGAGATCGTCATGGAAAACTCTCCTGTTTGTCATCTACCAAAACATCATCAACTTTTGTTTCTCTCCTAAGCATCTAGAGTAAACAAACAACACACATCAACCCCAAAGACATACATATGTTCAAAAATAAAAGCTAACCTCTTTGAGTTGTGATTCAAAATGTCTGATCATACATCCCATTCTCTTTCCATAATGAGCCTTGTTAGAAGGGAAATCATAATGGATGATGTACATGGCATCCGTTATCTCCACATCGTTGATCGCACCATCAGTCATCACTAAATCACAAAAGAAGTGAAATAAAAAGTAATTAGAGGTTAACTAATTGTGTATTTTATAGGTTAATGGTAAATGGTTAATTGCAATAAATACATTGAACTTTCAGCAAATTGATATTGACCAACATTTTCACGTGTCCCTCTAATTTAGTGACTCTATTAAACATACAAAGTGTCACATTAGGAATCTTAAAAGTCTGATATACTAGACTTTGGTTGGAATTATTGTCCACATAGCATTCAAGGTTTTTATCAGACACTGATATCCAATTACAACAGTAGTAAATTTAAGAAAAATCAAGCACATAAGAAAAACATAGACCAATCTTAACAAAGGAAGAAGCATTATTCATTGGTACACTTGTAGTGGAAGCGAGTAGAAGCCAGGCAAAGGAGAGACAGACCTGCTTTTCCTGGTTGAAAGAAATCCACGTATGGACAGGAAAAAAGCTGTCAGAGATAACCAGAGCAACAGAAGACAGAGAAGGATCGTATAAATATATAATGGCCCCAGCAGAGCAGCTAGAGCCACCTGACTGAAAGAAGAAGTCACTGAGAACTTACCGAGGATTGGTATTGAGTCTGGTCTATGATGAGTGTACCATTCTTTCTTGATTCTCTCAATGCTATCACTTGGCATGTCATCTGTTGCTAGTAAGGTGTAGATGGAAGCAGAGGTCAGAATCTATGAAAAGAAACCAGAAAACAGAAGTTACATTCCAACTGCTGCCTGTCTATGGAACTCTTTCCCTGCCTGTTTTGTAGGAAACATTTTAGGTGTTGGTATTAATTTGTTCCTTAACATTGCCTGTTTTATAATCATTTGGTCGTTCTGAGAAGGCCCAGCAGCGCCCTCAGTGACAGTCAGCTCTTCAGCACATTTTGTAAGATGTTTGGTGATGCTATTGTTCACTTTTTGCAACTTATATTTTAAGATGATAGCCTTGGTAATTTTTAGCATTGCTAATTGTAGCTTACTCAACAGATCATGATATTGAAATTGACAGAGAAAAATACACAGAAAATGAGATTGAGCATACCTTCATAAGTTCTGTAGCAGTTTTCCGATCATTAGCAAAGATGATTGCTTTGGTTCCCTTCAGCATTCCTGATTGGAGCTTACTCAACATGACTTGGGTGCGCTGACTGGAATCCATCATCTCTATGTTCTATTCACAAAAACAAAAACAATGATAATAATAATCATGTTAACCTACAGAAATTCGGGGTTTTCTAAAGGTCTAAATGAATCACCTTTTTCTCCTCGAATTGGCAACAACTGTTTGTATTATCAAATCTTTCATAATGCTAAATATAGTATTCATTGCGGATAAAAGATCGAAAATAATATTGCTAGTGACATTTGTTTGTCTCGCAATGTATGGTCAACAAGGGATCAAAAGATCATGTGCACCGCTGCAACACTTCGTCAGGTGATAAAATATATTTGAAGCAAGCGTCTTTTATACTTGACGGGTGAACCGGCGGTAAAATAATATGATCAATAATTAGAACAATAAGGGACAAGGCCTATTGAAATTAAGAAGTGTATTAAATGAAACAGTTTGATTAAGAATTTTAACAACAGTAACAACACCAACAAAAAATTGCCAATTTGTACCCCCAAAAAATAGAGAATATAAGTAATGGAATCAGTAGAAGAAAAAGCGATAAGATTGAGATTAAGCGTTAACCTGGCGAACCCTGGCATAGACTGCAGCCTCCAGTTTGTGAGTAATGACTACAAGCTGATTGGTCATGTATGTCCGGAGAAAGGAGCCAATGGCTGAAGTCCATTCATTGGCAAAGACCAACAGCTGCCTTGGAGCTGACCGTCTCTGATCAACCCTAAGTACACTCAGAAGCTCTTGCATCATGATCTTCACCTGGTTCAATAGAGACAATGAAATATCTTCATCTATGCCATACACAGAAACATAGGGTGGTCCATGAGGGGATTTAACATCAATACATCAATATTACAGCAATAAATAAGTTTGAATTTAGACTTATGAAATTTTAGTCATAAGGTTTTTTTTGCAAATCCTTCAAAATATGGGTCAGATAGCACCAGAGAGCAGCAAAGAACCCTGGAGGCCTTTGAGCCCTGGACCCTGGCCACAAGCAATTTCGCACTTTGGAGACATCTGGTCATAATTCGCATGATTAAATTTTCTTTGTGGGCCGTCTTGTATGGCTCTAAGAAAGTGGAGTAAAAAAAGTTAGCATAATGTTAAAAGCCCTAGCCTTAAATTGTTTCATGCCTTCATTTCATTTTTTCTTTAAACATGTTTAACAATACATGTACATTCAAACAAGACCTTTTGTTTTAATGTGAACTCTAAAAAATAAAAAAAAAAGAAGAGAAGTTTCAGAAGGCTTTTTACCCTACTTTTCCATTACGTGCAACAAGCAAATTTATCCCTCTCCATTGCCACATCTTCACCCATCTCTTCATACAATTTGCAAATAAGTCGGTTACAAAATAAACATGGAACACTTCTTGATTAAAGGTGGACTTATCCAAAGAATTCTATATCACTACACGTTGCATGACAATGACTCAATCAAATAATAACGAATTATGCCATTCTTCAACATTGCACATCTCTATTAGATGCGTTTCAAAACCCCTTCATTACTAACCCGACATTAGCTGATGATAAGTCAGGTAAAATTCATAAGTAATCAGGCATATTGAGACAAAGGCATTAACAACACTTACCTCATCAAAGAAATCCCTGAAAAGAATGTTTGCTTCATCAAAGATCTAGAAAAATGTAAAAAATGCAAAGGGAAATAACTATTAGAATCAGGTCTCAGGTCACACATCATAAAGAGCACATACATGTACATGTACCACATACAATTTTGAAGATAAACAAAGATTTATCTCAATGAAATCACTATGATCCTTTTTACAGTAAATTGAAAATTAAAAATATCAATGTACTTTTCACAAATGTACATTAGAAAAAATGCTGACACAATGTTGGTGAAATGTTTTGATATTAAAAAAAATAATTGACCAATCATATTATAATATTCCCTCTAAAACATGCCAGAGGATTTACCAAAGTAAATACAGATAAGACCTTATTTTGGAGCTAAAAACAAGACAAGGATCTAGACTAAAATGTATTTGGGATCTCTCTAGATCCACAGATGGCTTCAGCAAAGAAAAACCTAATACATTATATTACAAGGAGTATCTCTGTTTATACTGCCCTCCCTGGCATACAATGATAACAGGGGAGATGTACATACCACATGACAGAGTCTGTTGAAGTTTGTCAGATTTCTTTCTTTCATCTTCAACACACATGGTAAGGTGGAAATCAAGATCTGACAGCCATTCACCAGTTGAACCTGGAGTTGAGAAAAACAATTATTCAAAATATCAAAAACATCAATTTAATATGTAAATAAATATTGTTCCTAATTATTTGTTGATTCATACATTAAAGCATTTCTCTATCATTAAAGTATACATGTAAGTTAAACAAGAAATATGCAATCTAAATGGTATAAGATTTTTTTTTTTTTTGGGGGGGGGGGGTCTATGATGCAATGCCCATTTAACACACTAAGCAACCATCTGTTTTATCTGAAACTTTCCAAAGGATTTCAAGTTAAATACATTTCAATGGTTTCATTTTATGCTAAAAATGTTGTATCTCAAGATGGTGATCAAGTGTGTAATGAGTATGTAATACAAACCTCTTGTTGTTTCTCATTGCTACCCCCGTATAGGAAGATGGTGTTGATTGACTTGCTGGCTGCTCTTACATACTTCTCACACAGCTGACATACAGACTCTGCATGCTCCCAGGATGTACAAAGAATCAATGCTAGAGGCTGCAAGATAAATAAGAGAATAAGAGCTTGTTCAGATATGACGCTGTTAGTGTTGTGGCGTGCGTCTGTAATCCAGCTAAAAAGTGGAAGTTACAAACTGATTCAGCCGAGGACGCAGGTTCGAAGCTGAGTCACGTCTTTCGGATGGTGACGTTTAAAGGTCGGTCCCCAGACGTAAATAATCATATCTGATTGATACACGTCTGTAAAAACCCAATAAACACACACACAAGCTATAAGCCATCGCAAAAAGAAGGGGGAAAAAAAGAAGAGTTTCCTTGCATGTAAATGAATGGTAACTGCATGCTACACTGAGGTCTGTGTTATAAGATTTAGAATGAAGCACATTACACTTAAAGTCAGCATTAAACAAAAAAGCCAGGGTTTTGCTGCGTCTGAACAAGATGTAAGAAATCCATTCCATGTGGAAAGTACTATTTCCACACATTGCTTTTTTTGACTGAACCCCTTGACTACTAAATTGTCCCATTCTAATAGGATAAAACCAGGAACCATCTGGTTCCCAAAAGTTAGGATTCGAGTGTAGTAAGTAACACATTGTCTACTACAACTGGGTGGCCCCCTATTAATAATAATAATAATAGCCTAATAGTCCACTCCAAATTTTATTAAACCGAAATGGAAATTCTTTTTGCCCAAATTGATCGTGAGCCCGGCAGCCACTGAGCAGCACCAGATCGACGTTGCTCTATCCCTTATTGTTGAACGCTATAAAAGGTAGCAAGAACTCCCATCTTTTAACATCTTTTGGTATGACAAGGCCGGGGTTCGAACCCAGGACCTCCTGGTTGTGAGGCGGACGCTCTACTGACTGAGCCAACACTCCGGTTATATTAGGACTATATTATTCACAGATGTCATTTGTCAACATGTTATAGTGTCCACCCTAGTATAAAGTTGGTTTCATATCAGAGCAGAAAATGAGAGAAACAGATCAGTGAAAGTTTGTGCAAAATCAGATACAAAATAAGAAAGTTATGAATTTTTGAAGTAATCAAAGTTGTAATCAATCAAACATAAAATGGCAACTCTGTAACACATCTTTCAATGTCCTCTCCCATAAATAGTAAATGAGTAATTAGATGTACTAACCCCATTGCCTGGTGGTAGGTTGGTGTATGTACTTGATTGAAGCAGCTGAGTGATGACTGGCAGAAGGAAGGCTAGGGTGTTCGCTCCATCTCTCGGAGCCACGCCCACAAGGTCACGACCTCTCAGTACTGCTGGCCAAGCATAGGCCTCAAGAAGACTTATGTTCATGTGTGTCTTTTCTCTCTGGTAAACCTACATGATCAAATGAAGATAATCAATGAAGCAATCATTAATGGTTTTATATCAACAAACACGAGTTACAAGAGAAAGGCATGTCCCCTACTGAATAAAGATGGGTAGCATGATGCCCTTTTTTTTTGGAAAATGACTTTTTGAAAAATATAAAAAGAACTATCTATGAAAAAAGATCAGAGGAATTATTTCAAATTATAACAAAATATGACTCTGTTACAAAAAAAATAGAGTAAACGAAAAATCAAATTGGCAACAAAATCTCATGACACTTGTTTCATCAGCAAAAATTCTTTACTAAATACTTTCTCAAATGATATTTGGTCAAAATGCTCTCCTAATGACAGTGCTTTTATATGCAGCATATAAGTATCATGCAAAATCAATATGGGGGAGATGGCCTGTGTATAAAACACATTATGGATATGTATTCAATCAGGAGCCAATTGTAGAGGTGTAGTGAAGTCAGGGAACACAAAGGTCATTGGTTCAATCCCGGCATGGCACTTATGTCCTTTACCAATGGTTTCTCCCACCCAGGTGTTAAAAGGGTACACTGGGTAGGGTGCGAAGATCACTGTGGTTGTATGAGCATGTGTATGCCTGTAAACAGGTGACTAGCTGGAATGCACTGCACTATGCACAATCATACTGGAATCCAAAGATTGTAAGCACTTTTGCCAGTTACATTGTAACTACATGTAGTAAAACCATTTATAAAAAGCAATAGGCTTTATTATTACTAAAAAGCCCTTGATAATCCAACCGACCTTCTTGATGACTTCTGGGAACGGAGCATTTTATATTTGTCTGATCGGATCAGGTGGGAGGTCCCCATGCATGATCACACCCATCTCGTTACCATGGTGATGACTAGAAGGTCCAGTACGAGGTTCATCTTCAGGGCTGCCTGACTTCAACTGCTTTAGAAGACTGAAATTAAAAAGAATGAACTTGATTCATTCTTAATATGCTTATCCAAAAGAATGTGATATAATCATAGGAGGAAGCTAGGACAAAATGCTTGAGAGAACAAATCATTTTTGGAATCCAATGGAAATCAAAGCTCTCCTTACCAAGCATACTTGAATTACATCTATAATAAGTAACATAAATAAGGAAAGACTGTAGTTTGAAAACAGAGTTTAGTGATAGCGTATTGACTGGTTATAGTACAAAACGAGCTACCATTGTAAATCACTGAAAGGCTGGCATATATCTTGAAAACTTGGTACTTATTAGAGGCTCATTATTACCATTATTATTAAGTATTTGGCGACACCTGTACCTTATGTTTTAGGTTATCCTTTACTTTCATCATACTCCTTATAAACTGTTAACCCATACATTCTGGTAGAACACGATTTGTATTTTTCAAGGTGATTAGTTCTATTTAAAAGAGGAAATGTAACCTGCATTAAGTCAGTTCAAGAAGACTAATGTATGTGGAATATGTCAAGTAAGCTTTTGAAAGGTCTGACCAATATTACTATTATCAAGATAGGTGATATTATTCTACCTTTCTTGAATAATCTTGGCCCGTTCAGAGGGGGAGGATGTCGGTGTAGTCTTTGCTCTGACTGGTGTAGTAACCTCTCCTTCAGAGACATCTGATTGTCCACTTGTTGAACTCATCTTATTCCAATCAGATGAAGACGGACTCTGTTGAGATGCTCCTCTGTGGGTTTTGTATTTCCATGGTAACTTAGGATCACTGACTGGGGACAGGAAAGTTGGAGGAGTCTTGGTTTCTGAACGACTAGGTGTCCTAACCTGTTGGGATGGTAACTCCTTTGGTCTTACACTCACATCTCTCATGAATGGCTGTCTGGTAGTGTTGGGGATCACAAGAGGTTTGTGGATTCCTGGTCTCGGAACAACATCCTCAACAAGAGGACGAGGAGAAAGGGATGGTTGAGTTGAGCTCTTGGGAGACTTTGATGATTGAGATGATGGAGACGATTGAGGAGACTTTGATAGCTGGGCTGATGGAGACTTTGCTGGCTGGGCTGATGGAGACTTTGATGGCTGAGCTGATGGAGACTTTGCTGGCTGGGCTGATGGAGACTTTGATGGCGGGGCTGATGGAGACTTTTCCAACATCTTTTGAAGGTTAGCTGACTTCAAGATGTTTGACGGAGGGGAGGTTGTAGAGGAAAGAGGTGATAAAGGGCTAGGTGATCTGGTTCGTCCAACTTCACTGGTCCTGACGAGTGCTGCAAGACCACGCCCTCGGCCTGTAGAGGGAGTAAACTGTGATCCTTCAACATCTTTGGATGTACTATCAGGACTCATCTCATCCTGGACCTGGACCTGCCCTTGTGAAGGACTAGATCCTCTGGCTCTTGGTGATCTAAGATGAACATCCTCATCTGGAGCGTGTCGTACCAAGATACCCCCAGAGTAACTCTGCGTCTCTCCATTTAAAGTTTGACCAGAAGAGCTCTGACTTCCTGGTGTCCAGGGTACAGGTCCTGCACCGTGTATCTCAGTCTCTGATTGCTCTACCTCGTTGATCCGAGGAGGACTGGAGATCTTAGGGGTGTATGTTCTAGGGGTCATAGGGCGAGAGCATCCACCTTCTGAGCTTCCTATCTCTGATACTGTCACAAGAAGGAAGAGTTTCATACATTTATGCATATTACTCTTAAATATATTTTTGTCTTCTAAAAACCAATTAAATTAGATTTGTTCTTATCATAAAGCCTGTCAACTTTATACATTATCATCTAGAATTTGCCTTACATTTTGTGATATAACATCAGTCTAACATCTCACAGATTTGCCTTGTTATTGAGACCAGTATTCACAACATCATAAATGAATCAGCCCAGTAAACAAATCTAAGCAAATAAACGTTTGCATCCTTGAAGTATACAATTTCAAGAAAAAAAAGTATCGGAAGATATTTAAAACCTCAAATCAATTTTAACTGAAGGCTTTAAAGCAGAACTCTGTGTTCAGGTCAGTCGCTATATTAGTAATATTTATTTAGGAGATAAGCAATATACGCAGGAGAAATCAAAACTGCAATTACACCCATTAGTAATAGTGCAATGAAAACCGGAAATTTACAGTTCAGTAAAAGTCACTTACCTTCATCAAACTCCCTTTCAACACTAACAGCAAAATACAGTTTTAGAAGCTCTTCATTCACATTCACCTGCAGGGGAAAAGATAGTATCCACCATTTTAACAAAAGAAATACAAGTGGTCTGCAACTCTGCTTGAATGATCACTTAGCATAATGAAATTTTAAAAAAGAAAACAAAAGTAAGTCGTGAGCTATCACACCAAATTCTGCCGATCGGGTATGGCCGGGATAAAGGCTCATTCAAAAGTTGTAAGCCAAGGCATTTTCAACAACAAAAAATTATTAAAAAATGAATAAATTCAATTTCAAAGTTTACCCATATCTACAATGTAAATTCACCTTACTATTGAAGCCTAATTGTAAACTATGTAATTAGTTGACAACTAGCTTAGTAAGGTTTTATGAATATAGGCGCAAGATAGCAACTACACATTACGGGATTACTCTACCTACATGTACTGTAAATGGTACTATTCAATTCAATTCAATTCAGTGTTATTCCATTCCAATAAAATACACAAAACAGAATACAATAATGACAGAATAACAGTATAAATCCAGTACAAAATAAGGTAAAATGATAAAACAATAAAGCGATACATCAGAAAACAACACAAGATAGAGCATTATTGGAATTGGGTGGCCATTCAAAAAAAAACATGAGTTAGGTTCCTATTCTAACAAAGATACAATCCTACCCTATATTCTACCTTTTGAGCCAGGATGTTCTTACCTGTCCATGTGGTGTGTTCACATGCAGAGTAACAAAACGTGTTTCCTTTTGACCAATCCCATGTATGTCCACCTGAGCTGACCGGTCTGTTATACATAACACAGAACAGATGGATTTACTACAGAATTAGAGTACTTCTATGAAAAGTATATACAAATATGTATAAATCCTTAGACCAGAGTCTGATTTTTCACAGGTAATAGACCCAACCAGAACTTTTATCTCAGGGTCAAATCACTTTAAATTATCAAAATAGCTTGGGGAAAACAACTAGTAATACTATACGACTGCTAACTTAGACTTTACATGTATAGCATACTGTAATGAATAATATCAAGTAATGAGTAACTACTTTTTAACAATTTGTACCTTCATAACTGAAAATAATTTATTCATAATATGCTAGAATGTTGCAGGAAAAGGTTATTGTATTATTTCAAAAAACAGAAGCTTGCCTCTTTGTTTATCAATTTTTTAACAGCAATAAAACAATGACAACAAAATAAAAGGAAGTTTTGGAATAAAAGATAAAAGCATTATTTTCACAACAATTTATTGCTTGAAATTTCACTGTATTAACATCAATTGATAAAAATAGCTCATGACCAGGAAACCAATGTTTTATTCATCCTCTTTAAGAGGAAGGGGTTTTGAAGCAAGATAAAATTGTAAGTATCTTGCTACATGAATTAAACTTACATTAGTGAAAAGCAAGAAGAAAAGAACAAAAAAATATCCCATCTTCCAAATCTTTGCATACAAGTTAAAGTTGCATTGATATACATGTAAAGGCATGAAGAAAGGGGAACCCCTTCATAGCATAAATGACTGTGTTTTTCTTTTTCATTTTATTTTGACTGTACTTTGATTCAAATCCTCTATAGGCTATGAAAACTTAACCTACCTTCAACAATATTCTTGAAGAATTCCACTGCTGCTATATCCCATTTCTGTGCTGGCCTGTATAAAGACATTCAATACAAAGAAGAGTCAGGATTCCTTCTCAGCTTTAAAGCAATAAAATACCGCTCGATACCAAATTTTCTTGTTGGTTATGCCATCACTTTAAAGATAAGGAAAAGAAAAAAAAAAACACGAGAAACCACATGCTTAAAGCAAGAGGAGCATACATGTAATACAATGTTTGAAGCATTGCACCTAATTACAACGCTTCAGAATATTTTTGTTATTTTTGTCTTCAAATAGATTAGTGATACATAACATTTTCTGATCAGCAGCAAACCAATTTGATAGGCCCATTAGGGGCTGTCCTTACAGGGACTGCTGGTGTGACCAGCTGTCAATTATTTGTTGATACCTGATATGGCTACTGTACGAAACTGTACGCAACACAATATAGTATTGGGGGAAATAGAAAAGTTGAAAGAAATTTTGTTTCCACTTGGTTTATCAAAATATGATCTTCTTATGTAACCACCACTTCTCTACCTCTCTTTAGCAAATGCAACTTGTAATGAGATATTTGTTGGTAGTTTTTTAAATACTTTTATTGACCCTTTGACTTTTGATGTTTGACCTCTTCCACCCAAATTTTTCAGTTCATAAATGCATGCTCTATGCAAAGTACAAACTTGATATGAGTTTGGTTAAATCTTCTCAATGGTTCTTGAGTTACAGCAGTAACGGAAATCATGATGGATGGACAGACGGAAACCAAAAACGAAATGCCCCAGGCACCACATTTGGTGGCTGAGGCATACAAATGTTTCCAAGCGCAATATTCTACAAAAAGCTTTCACGCATGATAAATTATTACCTCAGTTCTGCCTGATTTTCTTCAATGGTGACATGTAGGGTAGTAGGTAGTAGACCATGTAGTCTGAAAGGTTTGGCTTGCGATGGAAACATCTTAAGTTTGGCTGGAATCTCCTTCAATCTGTCAAGAGCGAAAGGTCAGGTCAGCAGGTCAAAGGTTAATTTCTTCAATGTAAACTGACATACACTGTATAAGCTAGGATCCAGTCATGATGTCAGGTTTGAAACCATGGTGTGACACTATTTGTTCAGAATTTTGAGATTATTACATTGTCTAAAATAACAGAACAAGTTAAAACAGCCAGTCACTCTCTACCCTTTAAAACACAAACACACACACAAACGCACAAGAAATAAAACGCACTTATGAATATATGGAAGAGAATATATAAATGACTTACCTATTGATTGGAACCAGGAATGACTCTGCATAATCCACTAGATGACACCTAACAATATAAACACACACAGAATCATATTATGATCAATCCAATGATCACATGTTAACAGATGTTACTCCAATATGTCTTAGGCCCCTATTACAAATGCGTCGTCTTTTAAAGGCGGCCCTGGCGCCCGCAATTTTGCGTCTACACATAGGGTGGCCTCACGTCGCCATTTCACGAGCTGACGTTGGAGCGCGGTCCAGATGTAATTAACGACGGGTCAAGTCACTTTCAAGTATAAGCCGGCGCCGAATCCACTTTGGTGTTACACCTAATGATTGCGGGACTGAGTCCGGACTCGGGCCGGCTTCAAACCACATCCAGAGGTGGATTGGATAAAGGCCGCCTTAGCCCGGCTTTTCAAAAAAGTTGATGTTACACATATGTCGAGCCGCCTCCAGAGGCTGCCTCAGTCCACTTTCAGAGGTATGTGTAACAGGAGTCTAAATTGAATCATGTCAATTATAGTAAGGAAAAGGTGAATTAATTCTTTCTTTTATTTCAATAGAAACATGCCTGTATATATAAAAATAAGGCAATTCTAGTTTAAATGCTAAAGGACATTAGTAGCGCTGCAAACTATGTGATCCAAGACTCCACTACACTAGTTGCTTCAATCTTGCATTAGGTTTATCATAACGTTTTTTAATTTTTTTGTATAGTTCCAAGACCTAACATACATCTCCAACACAACACATCACTACTTAATATATACATGTAGGTATTTTTGAATTTATTAGAAGAAAGACATAATCATTATTAAACAGGTTGGGGTTAAAGAGATATGGTCAGAAGATCATAATTCATTGACACCAAACTTGGTTGAAATACTATTAATGGGTGTATAAGTCTCACACACAGCAAACCAGTGGTCCCTTTAAAGCTTATCTGTACTAGTTTATAGGAGGGATTAGACCACCCTGCAAGGTCACTAGGCAGTTGGTTATTTCATAAACTCTGCTCTCAATTAACATAAGAAAAAGAGAATTAGGCGTTGTTTCTATATAGAGGAGCAAGTAGCTACAAGTAGGACAGTGTGGCTGTAAGAAATACCCCCTTTGTCTCTCAGAGAGTCTTCAGTGAGGGAAATAATGACTTTACCACATGGAGGGGAGGGGGGGGGGTGGAAATGCACAGTATAAAAAAAAGGCCTGTTGGTCATAAAACTGAAATCTAATCCTGATGACTGACAACACCTGTTATTGTCATTGAGTAAACACCTGAATGGTGTCAAATTCAGAAATAATATGCAATATGAACATAATAATAGTAGCTAGTTCTTATATAGCGCTTTTCAGGACCGAAGCCCCTCTCAAAGCTCTTTACAGATATATGTATTATTACACCGCACACAATGTATGCACATTCTCAACTCTCTGGGGAGCATTCCAGCCAGGAATCATTTTTACAAGCGCACACTTGCTAATTTAAGCACATTAGCTTTTGCATCCTATTTTTAACACCTGGGTGGAGAGTGGCAAATGTAGATCAATGTCTTGCCAAAGGACATTAGTGCTGCGGTGGGACTTTAACCGCGGACCTTGAGATCCACAGTTGACATATCCACTCGTCCACGACATACATGTGAGTAGCTTTCGGACATTTATAATTTCATGTTAAATAGTTTAAATACAAACATGCACATATACATGTACATGCAGGTACAAGTACAATACATGCGATAATAACTTATAAAACCTTTAATTGAAAATAACTTACGAAGCTTTTATTCCATGAGCTGTCTGATAATTGCTGAGCACTCTAGCTCGGTACCATTTACTATCACTAGGCCTCTGAGCTAGATACATCTGTAACAAAACCAAAAAATAGCCTTGATTATTCATCAATGTACAGATATAATAAATAAATAATAATAATAATAATGTTACTTATAAAGCGCTTACCACCGAACTCTAAGCACTAATACTCTTAATATCAATTGTTGTGATAAAATTCCAAATTTTGAGAAAATTTTTAATTCAGTGTAACAAGATTCATAATGAGATATATTGAAGTGTTATCAGTACACTATTGTTCTAACCCATTTGATATCATTTGAGTTTGGTAAAACACACTATTTGTATAGCCTATTATGAAGGTTAGAATTGCATCTTACACCTGTGAAATATAAATATACATTTATTGAAATCTAGCAATATATTCAGCACAGTCCCTCATGCAAACAGTTGTGTACAGTATATGGAT
Source organism: Hemicentrotus pulcherrimus (assembly GCA_003118195.1). Classification (NCBI taxonomy): domain Eukaryota; kingdom Metazoa; phylum Echinodermata; class Echinoidea; order Camarodonta; family Strongylocentrotidae; genus Hemicentrotus; species Hemicentrotus pulcherrimus. The sequence goes on from BEXV01002584.1 coordinate 32,801, forward strand.
GCAAAGTTTGTCTACAGTAGTTCTTCAAGTTCAGATATGATATTCTAGCAAAAACATTTGAAGGATGTTATTAAGTTTTTGAAACATGTTTAGCCCCTATCTTCTTATGTACT
>BEXV01002587.1:2049-12578 GCA_003118195.1 Hemicentrotus pulcherrimus
AAAAAAAAAAAAAAACCACCCCCCCCCCAATAAAAATTTTATTGGGTTTTTTTTGTTGCCGAAAACCCACGCGGGGAAAGACCTTCATTTAAAATCCAGGTGAAGTTATAGGCACTGATTTGTGCTTTTGAACTTGTCACAAATAATAGTAACAATGTCGTTTTTAGAAGAATATGTAAGATTATTAATGTAAATTAAAAACAATAGAGTGACCTAGGATAGAACCTTGTGGTACACCATTTGTTATAGAATTTTTTTGGGGGGGGAATTATTATTATAAACTACATATTGAGACCTATTAGAAAGATTACTGTCAAACCAACGGCAAGATGACAGATAAATTTAAGTGTTGTTGTAGTTTCCGAGTGGTGAGTCAACACACTGATTACTGAGCTGGGAGACATTGCCAGGCATACAGCCATAAATGAAAACTTTTTTTTTTTTTAAAGTGCGCCTTATACACAGAGATTTACGGTATACAATTTGGTTCGGTTTTTGTCTCGCCTGCGTAGCAAAAAGCGAGACAAAAACCGAACCAAATTGTATAAAAACAAAATGGAACTGGAAATTACAGAAAGAAAGCACACGTTGCTAGGAGTCAAAAACTCCAAATTTTGAGCGAGTGACCTATCTGTACTCCTTATCGATTGACTGCGAAAAAGAGAGGAAGTTTGCATGCGGTCCTAGTGCGCACGTGACTGGGGGGAGGGGTGTAGCGGGGTCTTGGGTTGGGCTATGCACATTTGTGATTTTTTCATTTCGATGACTGCTTTGTCTGGAGGACTAAGCTATAATAGGAAGATACATATAATTTGTTGTGGTAAGTCATTCTTTACACGACTGATTGTTATAGTCTACACATAGGTGTATCTCATAATTCCTTCAATAATATTAAATCAGTGGTTATTTTAATTTTTGGGGTTCCCCTTTTTATTTCCCTTCAAACGTCAAGCAACCAAGGCTAAAAAATATACACAACAAGGAAATATAAACAAGAGCTTAGAGGTGAGGATTTATCCTTTTAAGTCAATGTTTTATTGATTTTTCTTTGGGCATGAATTTTAATACAGATTCAACATCCATGAACTAAAACATTATATATTTATAAATCTTTATTTTACAAATGAAATGATCATGTACTTCACATATTGGTTACATTTGTTGCTTTTGTTTTGATTTGTTTTTATCGTTTCACATTCCACAAAATAACAGTTTACATATTATTAAGGTCAGCAAGATAACAAGCATAATTACAAAAAAACAATGATGGCAGTAAATTATCGGTAACATAAAATATGAGGAATCTATTAAAAAGCGATGCTTGTACAATATAGGTTCCCATATACCAATGACTGTATACAAAATTTCAATGCAATGAAAAAAGAAAGATGAATCTGGGAAATATAATTGATAAACAATGAATACAGATATGTGGTTTATACATAATAGTCGTAATAGTCACTCGAGCAAGGCGCTAAAAAGAAGAAGAAAAAAGCCATAGATAAATAAAAATGATGATGTGCCTTATGCGTGAAAGATTTCAAGAGAAAGTCTTTGAGTTTACGCTTAAATAAATACAGCGAGGAAGATTGAACTAGCTCAGCGTCCAAATTGTTCCAAAATGAAGGTCCTGTATTGGTTATTGGTTTAAATGCAAGAACGATGCGTACGGGGGATAGATGAAAATTGAATGATTGCCTGGTGGGATAGGAATGAATGACACTATTTTTTAAAAACATATTAGTGAAAACACTCTGCAAATCGTCATTTAAATCCATTCCCTTTATCTTTCCCTTCATATAAAGGGTTAAGATTATATGTTCTTATACATGTAGACCTTCATGAAATCAACTAAACTTCGGGCGATTCCTTAACCCTGTTATGTTGCCCAGACTCCCTAGATAAATCATGTTTGGATTTTGTAAGATACAGTATCTTTAGATGCATTTACACTGCAGCAAAAAACAATCATTTTTCACATTCCTGAGTTGTGTTGGAAGTTGCTAGGCAACTATCCATTACTAAAACTAAAAACCAGAGTTATAAAAACACCCACATGTACCTCTAGAGTTTGGGTTTTGATACGCGACGTGAAACTCCATTAGTTTATGCAGTATAAATGCCCACTCTCAAAACACTTGTGAATCAATCTGGTTTGGGGTTATGTGACACTCCTAGATTTCAAGATTTCAAATTTATTCATGTTTCCAACAAAACATTAATCAATTATAAGCATTTCAAACATATTTAAGAAATACATGTTGGAAACCGAGGGGTCGACTAAAAAGCAAAGCTTGTACAAGTGTGAACACCTCAAATGAAACTTAAGAATAATGACTAATTAAATTGACTAATCTGTAACTACAAAAGGAACTACAAAGAAAGGGAAAGAAAAAGGGGGATGCCAACGGAGACGAGAAAGGGTAAAGATAGAAGAACACGGTCATAATACAAAGAGTAGACAATGACAAAAAGAAGTGAGAGATCGAGGGTACAGAAAAAAATACTAGATGATGAGCTGTATGTGGGGTTGAGAAGAAGATAAGAAAAGAGAAATGCGCGTCAAAAAGGAAATGCACGTTACAAAGGTAATTACACTCCTACTCCTAGCTTACGTCAAGTTCCGTGCTGACCCATGCAGATCAATATTGAAGCCACAAGTAGCAATGCATGAAAACAACTTACCAAAAAACAGAATTATCAAACATAGACATTATTTTAAAATGTTCTTTTTGTTCAGTAGTGTAAATGAAAGTTTACAAAAAAAAATTGTTTTTCAAATTGTTTTTCCACCACCAAAAATGGGCCTATTTTCTTGTGCACACATTTGTGGATGATGCAAGAGACAAAAAAAAATGTTCTCGCATTGATTTGATTAATGTATTTGTGATTGTGCTTTAATACAGTAGTTGAGTTCTGTGTATACTCAGTGAAAGAGAGACTGTCTTGAATCAATATTGAAAGATTGATTACGTATAACATAATACATACCGGTACATATTAAAGTGTGCAGCAAGGTTCTGGAATCATCAATATGATAAGAAATTGACTCATACTTAAACTAGACCTACATACAGAATACCTGTGGTACATGGGTGAAATCTAACATTTCTGAACTCTCACAAAAAGAACCATACAGAGTGTTTGAATAATAAAAAACAACCAATTAAAACAAAGATTAAAATACTTTCTCAGAAAAAGATATTTGTATTTTTGATTTCACTAAGTGTTCATAGCACAAATGTATAGAAAGAAAAAAAAAACCTTTTCAAAAGTGCTCTCTTGAATTTAAGGGTTCTTCTACATTGATTTACAAAATCGCCTCCAAGTCACATGAACATGTATCAGGCAACAGAAATTTCCCTCATCTCATTTGTTTTCAAATCAAAATATTTTTATTCCATTCCCTCAGGTGCCAGAGGGCTACTAATAAAGACAATATCATTCTTGTAATTGATCTGTCATTATTACGGCTTCCAGAGTTACCACAAGAGAGCGTTTCCTTCCAATTCTTGGCCAACACGGTAGACGTATTATTTTCCAGAAGTTTCTGAACCGTCCTTGATCGTTCCTTTACAAGCAAGTTAATCATGAATTTTGTCCGCCCAGCCCCATTCTCACTCCAGCAGGTATAGGTCCCTGTCAGGTTCAGGCCGACGTGTTCTATAAAGAGGGCATTGTGAGGAAGGACAGAAACACTGTCTGGTAGTTCCCTACCAATAGAGGGCAGCTGTTGCCTATGAGAGGTAAATGACCAGTGAATGATGTCTGACAGATTTGAGGTGATGATTGGGCAAGGTATCTCGACCGACTGATCACCAATGAATGCCAACAGTGTCTGCAGTGGCTGAGAACACAGTTGAGGCAGACATGTGAAGTTGTTGGACATGGCCAGTTCAACTAAACTAGAGTTGGAATAACCAGCAGGTTGACTGCAAACAACGGGATCATCTATCCAGGACTCCAGCATACGGACAGCCATGATCAGGTCACAATCACATGACCAAGGATTATCTTGTAAATCTATTACTATTGACTTCAAAGAGAAGGACAAGAAACTAATATCAAGTTTTGTCAGTAGATTGCCTGCAAGATGTAGAATTGCCAAGTTCTTCTGATGTTCCAGGGCATTGAATTCAAAAGACACAATTTGGTTGTAACTCAGATCCAGTACCCAGAGCTGTTGAAGTTCTCCAAAAGAATCTTTATTGACACTCCTGATTCCATTGCGAGACAAGTTCAGAGAGTCTGCATAGTTTGACAAGCAGTATTTAGGAATAGAACTAAACAGATTGTTGGATAAATCTATCGATTGAAAATGTAATAATGGACACTGGTTTCTGAGTTCATTGGATGACAGGGAAATATGCTGTAGGTTTGGGAAATTCGTGAAAGAGAAGACACTGGCTTTGTTGATGAAAAATTGTCTAAAAGCCATGTTTTTGTCAATGTTTAGTGCAGATACATCTTGAATGTCTTCCAACACCTGAAGGGACACATTTGAAAATGGCATATCAACAAGTCTAAGATGTTCAAGACCCTGTATTCCCATAAATGGCCGACTTGACTTATATGTCAAAGGATTTCCACTCAGTTTAAGATTTTTCAGATCCCCAATATATGAAAACACCCCAGAAGGAAGGTGGACTATTTGATTTCTTTCCAGATTCAAAGTTCTAACGCGCTGAAGGCCAACAAAGGATGAATTTGTAACTTTGAATATCAGATTGTCAGCCAATTCAAGAAATATGAGAGAGGATGCTAGGGAAAAAGTGAAGTCAGGTATGCACGAGAGGTGGTTTTTATAGAGGTAAAGTCCAACCAAACAGGGTGTAATCCAAACCTGGTTGAAATCGGTCAGGTTATTGTTGGTTACAAAAACATTATACCCAGATAACAAACTTGAATTTAATGATCCGATCCCATTGTTGTTTACATTGATACTTACAAGTGGAGCATGTGTGGATATAACCTCAGCTATTCAGTTACTCTCAACATTGATATATAGAATTCTGTGATCCAATAAATGATTAAAATTCATATGAGTTAAGAAATTAAAACCGATGTCAAGTCTTTTAAGAGAAGGGAAGTTGATGTTTTCAAACTCTGCAATAAAATTGGAAGCTAACTGCAAAACTCTAAGATTATTTAGATTAGAGAAGTCATGGGGGTGGATGGTCCTCAGCTGGTTGTGACTTAAAGATAGAGTTTCAAGTGATGGCATCGAACTGAGAAAACCAAGTTTTGAGATTTGATTTTGGCTAAGGTTTAGAGTAACAAGCCTTGGTAGGTGGTCAAAAGTTGCATTTCCTATCACATGAAGGATGTTGCCTGATAAATCAAGAAGGCTCAGAGCAGGCAAAGCTGTGAAGTTAAGGAGTTCTGACAACTTATTGTAGCTTAGGTCAAGGGTAAGAAGACTAAACAAGCCAATGGTGCTGTTATCATCCAAGGTTTTGATAGAGTTATGACACAGATTCAGCCACTTTAGGTTGGGTAGGTTTTCAAAATTGTTCATACTCACGATTTGGTTATAGCACAAGTTGATGTATCTTAGAAAATGATGTTCATACTTGGGAAATATCACATCTTTAATGAAATTGTTTGCAGCATAAAGACTAGATAAACCAGGGAACGGATGAATGGAAAAGTTACCAAGATGGTTGTTGATGATATTGAGAACTACTACATTTGAATAGTTCCCTGCAGGATTCATGTCCATAACTGATATTTTGTTGCGGCGAAGAAGAATGCTCAATGGTACACTGAAGTCTGAGTGAGGCCTATAACAAACAATTTCATTATCGTTAAGATCGATGACAGCTATATTTGGAATGTTAGTAAAAGCTGGGTGACGGATATGTATTATATTGTTTTCTGCCAGTATAATCTTTGTAATGTATGACATGTTTCGGAAGGGTGAGACATCAACAATTCTATTTCTTGCAAGGTTAATTTTTTTAAGTGAAGGAAGGTAGGCAAATATGGTGTTAGCAATGCTTCGAATTCCATTGGATTCCAGGGAAAGTATCATAAGATTGTCCATCTTCTGCAACTTGTCCAGGTACTCTATGTTATTTTTATCAATATTCAGCTCTAAAATCACTTCTGGATGTGTAAACACAGCATTGGACAGATCAGTAACAGAGTTTCCTTCAAGATTAAGGTTCCATATTTTGAAGGAAACTTTTGGTGCATCAGGTAGTTTGTTGTATGCCAAACTCATCTTGAAAGGTAGTCTTTCTGGCATACTAGAAAGAAACAACTGTGGCCACTCTAACAAAGAATTTTTAGAGATAGATACATAAAAAAGGTGAGGTAATGAGCCAAGATATGGAATGCTCACGAGTTTATTTGATTCCAATTCGATGTATGTTAGTTTCATCAAGTGTTCAAAAACTTTTTTTTCAATATATTTCAATTTATTTTGTGATAGAAAAAGTTTACTCAACTGGGCTTGGCAGGAGAATGACTTTTTATTTAGTCTAGTGATATAGTTACTATGCAGGTTAACTTCACCAGCATCGCATGGAATGTCCTCTGGAACATTGTTAAGACCACACCAAGCGCAGTCCACATTGACCAAATCGTTTACCCTCTCACAGTCACAACCAAAAGGACATTTTCCTTGGACCATTCTCCCAATGAAGGCAAGCACATACAAGAAGATATGAAGATTCATACTGTCGGTTTAATGGACAAGAGCGAAATCAGATTGAAGTAGAATGTCCAATCCAAGCCAATCTGGGAACTTGTAGAGCGCCAGCATCTAAAAGCCTGACAAAAGACACTGATTACTAGAGCAGTCCATGATTCCTTACTGGAAGATTTGAAGAGTGGCTGGTTGTATGCAAATTTGAAGACTTGAAGGTAGAGAACATACAATGTATAGCAAGAGCAGAGTAGCTGAGGGAGAATGTTGTACAACCTGCATGCAAATGCAGAAGCAATGAATGATCTAAATGTCTTGTATACTGATGATCATGCCCCGACAAAGATTTCTTTTCCTCATCCTACCATTCTCTTGTTTGAAAGCACTACAAAGTTTATAAGAGCAGGACAAAAGTTAGATACTGTATGACGACATCATGATGCTTCGATTCCTCATTTTGTGATGTAAAGACTCAAAAGTTATAAAATATAGTAATTTCCTGTTTGATACATAATGAAATAGAAATACTAGAGGGCATGAATGCTAATTGGCCTTCAATCCATGTTTCAAAATGGCATCTCAAGATAATTAGCTCTCAATGAGACCTTTGTATTAGTGCCTGAAGAATTCATTAAAGGATAACAAAGACTCTTTCAGACATATTAAATCCATTGATTGTGTGTGTAATTTATTTTCTGGTAGTAATCACAGTGATTTATCATGATTTTCAAGCGCTTTCAAGAGTAGATTATTACGAAAAACGTATAACAATATTGTTAAACATACTAAAAACAAGTCAACACAAAGCGTAGCATCCCCTCGCAGGGTACATGGCCTTTATACATCAGAACAAGTTACCTCCATTGGACTCTACTATTATTTTACTAGGCAAGGAAGTTAACCACATTTTCACATACCGTAAATCTTCGTGTATAAGACGCACCCGTGTATAAGACGCACCCCGACTTTTGAGATCAAAAAAAAAAATTAAAAAATTTTTTTTTTTTTTAAATTCAAAGTCGCCGCGACTGCACTAGCACTGCACGTGAAAAACGTATCTCGACTGTATACATATGTTTGTACAGCCGGAGTCATGCCAAATAGCAATCTTAATCTGGTCAAACTACGGTAAAGGGAATTCATACAAGACTTGTATAAAGATACATTATATAAAGAAACCTTGTATAAAGAAACCTTATAAAGAATCATTGTATGAAGAAACGTTGTATAAAGAATAATCGTATAGCAAAACGAGCGCACAGACTAGAAAACATTGTACAAAGAAATGAACCTCATATAAAGAAACTAAATTTGAAGAGGTCAAATGACATGACAGCCGGCCAATCATAGGTGAGCGCTCACGATAAGCCCCGTCCAGTTTTACAATTTGCATACAATATCATGTTCAGACTAGAGAGAGACGCTGATTGTTCATTGAGCTTTTGTTCGAAAAGATGCTCAAACAGACATTCATGATGCATTGTTATAAATATGACGTTCAGATAAGGACAAAATTGATTACTTATCGTATAGCTATGCGATTCTGGTACATACAGTTGTACGTTGACTCTTGGTAGTGTGAACAGTGGGTTAACTTCTTTAATCAAACTAAACAGTGAAGAATGTGTGCGGTATGTTGTATCCATTGATACTAGGCTTCTATTAAAGGGACCATTTTCCAGTGCATGCGCATACAGCTGGTTTGGACATCATTACATTGGTAGATTAGATAATGAGGATACAGCACACCATAGGCTCATTTACACAATAAAAAAAAAACACTTTGAAAAACCATCTGTGTTTTGGACTGTCATTTACACTTATGGAAAAACTAACAAGTAAAAACGTTTATGTTTGATGTGCGCATGTGCTACTTGTTGATGCCCTGCATGTGTTAGCACGTAAGCAAAGGAGAGTCACATGATCAACTAGATGGAACTTTGACTGCGCGCAGTCGAAAATGATGCCTCCGCCATAGAGCAATTTTACAAACCAAAACAGAAACAATTTCTAAAGTTCAAGTTTGATTGTAATCCATCTTTGGGCTTTAATGATAATTCATGCACAAGCTATTTATAGGCGTACATAATGAGCCACATGACCTTTGACNCTGGATACGGCCCTTTCTTTTACTTTTGCAATGTATTGGCACAAATTACTGCATTTAGATCTAAATCTGTACCATATTGCCAAAAAGTAAAAGAAGGGACATGAAAGATTGTAAGCTAGCTGCTGCGCAGGTTGCCCTCGTGTATTCAGCTGCATGATACAGGTGAGTGAGCTGAAGACACCGGAGAGCTTCGGCCGGCAAAGTGCTTTGCGAAGGGCATAATTTATCGAGACTGAAAAATAAAAAAAATGAAAAAATCTCTTCCCTTCAAATTAGGAACGTAGTTTTACTTCATATAGTAGATTCTATTCTGTTTTCATTATGAAATTCATGTTGAGACACAGAGATGTTTGAAAACCAATAAAAAGTTGCATTTTGAGGACTCAAAATATTCTGTACCTGTGTATACGACGCTCCCCGACTTTTGAATTTTCCAGACGGTAAAAAAAGTGCGTCTTATACACGGAGATTTACGGTATATAACTAAGTGTTTTTACATATTTAATGAGCTATTACCTTTCATCTTTGACCTACATACTTGGAAAAACTTAGTAATCACAGTGATTTATCATGATTTTCAAGCGCTTTCAAAAGTAGATTATTACAAATAACGTATAACAATATTGTTAATCGTACTAAAATTAAAATGTTTGAATGTGTGATGGGCAAGAGCCAGAAGAAGCATATAAATAACAATGTCAACTTTCTTTGGCAAGTGTGAAAACTCATCTAAAAATCTAACGGACAGGATTAAAACAAGAAATATCGTAATCTGTATTGCTGTGCAATGCGAATGTTCCCCGGTAGTGGCAGCATCTTTGTGTCATCCTTATGTTCGAAGGAGGGACAAAGATCCCCTCTCCCGTCTAAGAAACAAAAAGATGTCTTAGAGATGATCACTAGTGTGTGTAGATAAGAGTATAATGCATCTCTGTAGAAATTTTAAAAGAAATCTGTCAAGAAATGTAGCAGTTAGAGTACACAAAAGACAGCCACCAAAATATCACCTTTGACCCTATATCAGATAGAACACAGGTGGCAGGATCACTAAACACCAAAGATGTGTAGCTTGTACTAAGACACACCTCTATACAACATTTGTAACAAATCTGTCAAGAAATGTGGTATTTAGAGCATATAAAAGACATATGACCTTTGACCATATAAATGATGGAACAATTAGGGCAGCATCGCCCAACAGTGTAGATGTGTAGATTGTACCAAGATGCACCTCCATACAAGATTTGAAAGAAATCCTTTAAGAAATGTGACAGTAACAGCGCACAAAAGGGTCAAGAGACCTTTGACCTTATAAAGAATGGAACAATGAGGGCAGCATCACCAGCACATACTTGCCAACATTTGAAATTCAGAAAATGGAACGCACATCACAAATCATATACCGTACGCCGCGACTGCACTAGCACTGCACGTGAAAAACGTATCTCGACTGTATACATATGTTTGTACAGCCGGAGTCATGCCAAATAGCAATCTTAATCTGGTCAAACTACGGTAAAGGGAATTCATACAAGACTTGTATAAAGATACATTATATAAAGAAACCTTGTATAAAGAAACCTTATAAAGAATCATTGTATGAAGAAACGTTGTATAAAGAATAATCGTATAGCAAAACGAGCGCACAGACTAGAAAACATTGTACAAAGAAATGAACCTCATATAAAGAAACTAAATTTGAAGAGGTCAAATGACATGACAGCCGGCCAATCATAGGTGAGCGCTCACGATAAGCCCCGTCCAGTT
>BEXV01002588.1:24199-36387 GCA_003118195.1 Hemicentrotus pulcherrimus
TGTAGTGTTATTAAAACATTAGGAAAACAAAAAATCAAATTTCAATTTCCAATCATAAATATCTTGATAATCAGACAGGCGATCAGCTTGTAAAAGTCTTTGGATTCCTGACTGGCCTAAAGGTTTATAATTATGATTTCAGCATGAGCTAAATCCAGGATTTTGTTTTAAAATCTGAGGCAATGTTTACTTAGTCACTTTCACTTGTCTGTACTACAAGCTGTAGTAGTAGACATCTATTGTGTGGTTCACACATGTATGGAGGAATTTATAATAGTCTGCCTGTTTTTCGAAGCACCAACCAAATGTCAATAAATGTGTCATAACCACGCACCAATTAATATTCCTAATGGCGTGGCCCATATGAAGGCCTGTATGTGTAATTTAGTGATTGCTAGCCTGTTCACACTTCCACTCCTCCTGGAGTATTATGGGCGCGTTCACATAGGCCACAACTGCTGCAATCTATTTTGCGTAGTAAATTAATAACCTGTAGGAATGAATAAGGTAGTTGTGCGCAACAAAGGTTTCTTGCATACTCTGTTTATTATAAGATACACAAGTGTGAAGTGCTGTACGGCTAAGTGTGCTTAAAAGTAATGCTGCGATAAACTTCTGCTTTTTATCGCAACATGTGAACAAACCTTGACTGCTTTAGTGACGACCTGTATAGAAAGACGACCTGTCGATGAAGACCACTTTTCTTGTTTCCCTTGGGTGGTCTCTATAGACAGGTTTCACACTGTATCAGAAGGATGTCAAAATTTTAGAATTTTATGTTGATTCAATTTTCTAAGTCATGGTGGTTAACAGGAATAGAAAATTTATACTCTGACAGGTATACAATGATTGCAATCAGAAACTTGCAGTTTTTGCAGATATAGAGTGATATATAATGACAAGAGTATTACAACAATATCAGAGAGATATTAAAACATACATGTACATTTTGTAGATAGAGGTACCAGTAGATAACGAAGAATATTTTGTATCATAATTCATCAAATCAAGGGACATGATTTCAGCTGAAAACATTTCTACATGTAGGTTTTATTCAATACAAATCGTGATGATAGATGACTTATCTTCCAATACTCTGATTCATCTCTAATCTTCAAACATGAACTGGGACCCGTTTCACAAAACTTGTCATCAGTGACAAATGACAGTCTTTGTTTAATATAAGCTACTGAATTCCTTGCTTCTGATTGGTTATCAGCAGATTTGTCACTGGTTTTTGTCATTTGTCATTGAAAAAAGGCTTTGTGAAACAGGGTATGAGTTTGAGGGGACTGCGCGGGATGGGGACCACGCTGAGTAAACCTCACTGAGCTCTTAAGTGTATTGATTGAGCATCTGACTATGGCTCAGCGCGGAAAGAATTCCTTATCCTCATCCTCCTCCTCTTTGCTTGTGTCGTTTGGCGCATGATTGGTAATGGTTCAAAGCTGCACTTCATCGATCGGCGCATATGTGCTTGCCTTCACCGGAAGTGGGCGATTCTGTTTGCTTGTTATTTCCATCTCATAATATTCAGGGTTGCCTCTCTTACTTCTAATCCAAGACGTGCGTATTGATCTGTTTCTCTCTGTCTCTCGCTAGCTCTCTCTTTCCTCTCTCTCACTTCCTCTCTCTCACTTCCTCTCTCTCACTTTCTCTCTCACTTTCTCTCTCTCACTTCCTCTCTCTCACTTCCTCTCTCTCACTTTCTCTCTCACTTCCTCTCTCTCACTTCCTCTCTCTCACTTTCTCTCTCACTTTCTCTCTCTCACTTCCTCTCTCTCACTTCTTCTCTCTCACTTCCTCTCTCTCACTTCCTCTCTCTCACTTTCTCTCTCACTTTCTCTCTCCCCCTGGGCCTTCTCTATCTCTTGCACAATACTCTTTCAATTCTCTCTTTCATTGTTATTCTCTCTCACACTGTTATATGCTAACTCTCATATTCTGTCTCTGTCTCTCTCTGTCTCTCTCTGTCTCTCTTGCATGTCTTTCTTGCATGTCTTTCTTTCATTCTCTTATTCCATTTTAGTTCTTTAATTTATCTTCTATGGTGTTCCCTGTGTCTTTTTATTCCCTTACCATTCTTTTTTTTCCCCTCGTAACTTCCTGCTTTTATCTTTAATACTTCTCCGTCTACAAGTCTTCTGCCCTGTCTGTGTGTCTTTCCTCTCTTCCGGTTTTCCCTCATCACAATATTGCCTCCAGCTTGTTTATTCCCTCCCACACGGAACTGTTCTGTACGAAGTGGTAGTTGAAACTAATTACAAGTATGCATCTATAAAAGATTTACGTAGACCGGGTAATTGAGACGTCACAACCCTCGTGAGATTATGTCAGAATATTTAATCAGATGCAATACCAATAAATTACCCTGAGAGAGAGATGATCTCCATACAGACCTGCCATAATTGCTTTCTCATTTTATTTTCTAATCATTTCAGGTCAGGATTTATCTTTAGGGCTAAATCGATCACATATCGTTCATCAAATTGGCAACAGTAATATTTTCTCCTATTGCTACCTTTTCAACATAAAATGTTATGTCTCTGAAAACAATATAAATTTGCAAGAATTTAAAAAAGTTTTAAAAAATAGTTGAGTCTGATTGTAAAACAATAATTTTGAATTTCTCAAAGTGTTGCCAATTTAAGAATTTTAAAACCATTTTTTCCTGGCATCACATGTAATATACTGTAGTCATGAAACAAAAGTTGTACAGAGACAAAACATGGAATGATTGCCTTGAAAGGGCTAAAGGGTTAGATGGGTAGCAACATTTAGGAGGTCACTTTCATACTAATATGAATGTACAAGCAGGCTTACATGCAAGTGTGAATGTGTCCCTTAAAACCTCTTGTCAAGGAGATTATTTAATATTTCTTGCTACGACTGTGTATGTTTTATTTGTGAGAAATGTTGCAAGATTTCATAAAATTTCTCTTATAAGTCTTATCAACATAAAATAGATAGGCACTACATGTACATGTATATACATTTTTACTGCTCTGTACAGTGTACAGTATTTACCTTTGTGCACTTGCTCCACTCCCTGGGGAGTAGATTACTTTAGTGCTCTTTACAGTGTACAGGATATACCTTTGTATTATGAGTAGAGATTCCTTTCGATGTTTGTACACAAGTGATTGCTCTGTGGCATCGGAGATATCCCTTCGCACCCCTTAGCCCATCCATTCATTAATTTCATTGCATGGTGTACTATTAATTAACATCCAAGAGATAGACTCTGGAGCTGCTACTATAACTTTCACATTTGACTGAACCCATTACTGTTGCATCAAGTGACACAGCAATTAACTCCTGCTCATTGATCAAAATACTCATCCCGTTGCTGCTATGTCTACATGTGTAGCTTTACTTCCAGGAAAAATGGATTTAAGAAAAAAATCCCTTCATACAAAATTGTTTTTAATCACTTATGCAGGAAATATGCATCATACATGTATGAGTTGCATTAAATGAAAGAGGAGGATCTAAGCTTTCCACATGTGTGTCATTTATTCATTATAATTGTGATTAAGTTATGATAAAACATTGATAATTCTTGTTTTCGTTTTTTTGGGACGCACTGTATGTACAAGGTTCATGGGCCAGTTCTAAATTATTTTGTCCAATCTTGACTACATCTGAGATTGTAGTAAATCTGGGCCCGGTTTCATAAAACTTTTTATCAATAACAAGTTACAAGCTACTGTTATAAGCTACTAAATCATGGTATCTGATTGGCTGAAATCAAATTTGTCATAGAAATTTAGCAGTTGTTATAGATGACAAGTTTTATGAAACAGGCCCCTGATTCATGTAATAATGATGATAATAATATGTCTTGTTTACCCAGGGTAGCCTCATTAGTTTTAATACTGTTCTCCCTAAGGGCCCTGCAATCATATCATTACCCCGGCTTTAGCCGAGCTACCATAAAAGGTGCTCAAGCATTCAAGGAATTTCTATCTACCGAGCACCCATTTACTGCACCTGGGTGGAGTGTGGCAAATATAGATTGATATCTTCCCAAATGACATTAGTGCCGTGGCGGAACATGAAACCGCAAACCATGCTATCCACGGTCCAATAGCCCTACTACACCCCTTTGCGTAACCTTGTGTTACATGAATAGCCCAATTAAATGACGATGTACATGTACTACCAGCAAACAGTACAAGACCTTATTTTTTAAGAGCTCAAGAACTCCCGAAAGCTTAGTGGCACAGACTAGTAAAGAAATTATATCAATTGGATACTACAAGTTCCTCTCCCAGGTGCAGATGTCGATCAGCTGTACCCACTTCGCTACAATATGCTGTCAAACTACTACTTTGTGACCTTGCCTAAACTTACTCAAAAAAGTCCATTCCAATGTACTACATGTACATGTACCAGCAAACAGTACAAGATCTGAAGGACCCCCAGCCAGCTAGTTGCACAAACACATAAAGAACCATTGTAGATTAAATACGAGAAGTGCCTCTCCCAGGTGCAGATATCGATTCAGGTGCATCAGCTGTACCTACTTGGCTATTAATGTACTGTCGATCTACTACCTCTTAACCTAAAATTACTCCATTCAATATTAAGTCCTAACCTTTATGAAAATGCATTTAATAGCTTTCAGTACATAAGGTTTTTTAAAATTTTTTACTACTATCAACCTTCCCATGAGATCATGTTAGGTTATCAGAGGTCATGAGAGTGGTTGTGCCGAGGATGAGAATGGTCTTACATGATACACATACATGTTTGTCCTTTGCCATATACAATGTATCTGCACCCATTCCCCAGAACTCATTTCCTTTTTATTTTTGAAACTTCTTATTTTACAAAATAGTGTCAAACAAAGCTTGAAACAAATCTGTTCATCTAAATTTAACTTGTACAAATCGTCCTTGTTTTCACGAAGTGACGGTAGTGAGGAAAATCGTAACGCAAAGTGAATGCAATTTGTTTTCACTACCGTCACTTCGTGAAAACAGGGACGAAATGTCCACCTTTTGGCTTAGTGTTAATGAAAAAGGTGAAGATAATACCGGGTAATCTATATATGATATAAATATATTATTAATGACCACAAATTTCAAGTACACATCATGAATTCATAATCTGACATTCTCCAGACATTCCTACCTCCAAATGTATGCACTCGGCATTAAAGTTTAATGACAGGAAATATCAAGTGGCGTCCCACAGGGAACCAAGTTAGGGCCCATGCTTTTTCTGATTCTTGGTGACTTGGAGTTAATGAGTCTTTATGCACCTGCACATGTACATGTAGATTACCAGTATATTTTTGGTGTAGTGAAGGAAAGATTGAAATGAAAAATTGTCATCTAGACAGTAGAAATTTGTTTATTGCTGAGAAAAAGCCACAAAGAGACCTAAACAAAAAATTCATAAGCAAGTAGGAGCCTACATCGTCATCAATTCTAAGAATCCTACACTCTCACATGTCTTGTTGTCTGAGCTTGCATCCCATGGTCGTAAATTCAAGACGGGGCGATGTTCTCGCATATTTTACACTTGAACAGGATCACTGGAAGTGTGTTATCACGTCTTTGGCCCCCAAACTCAAGAGCTTGGGCATGATTATTAAAAAAAAGTACTCATGGCTTAATCTTGCAGTACTTGTGCAGAATTATTCTGCCAATCTCCAAAATAATTTTTTTATGTAATATAGAAATTATAAGAATGACATCAGTAATATTATTTTCTCTGTTTCTCTCTCTCTCTTTTTCTCTCTCTTTCTCTCTCTTTCTCTCTTTGTCTCTGTCTCTGTGTCTCTCTGCCTATCTCTCTCTTTCTCTGTGTCTCTCTGCCTATCTCTGTCTCTCTCCCTCTTTCTCGCTGTCTCTCTCTGTCTCTGTCTCTCTCTCCCCCTTTCTTTCTGTACAGTGGGCACTTGCCACTCTATCGAGAGACCATTGCTGGAGGAGGAGCAGGGTTTTGCCAGGTGATAATCACCACCCCTATGGAAATGCTCAAGATACAGCTACAAGATGCAGGTCGTAAAAGTAAGTACCAGAGGGAGGGAGATTAACAAATATACTCACTATAATCATAAGGGTGTTGCCAGGTTATAATCACGACCCCTGTGGAATTGCTCAACTTTAAGATGCAGATCGTATAAGTAATACCAGAGGGAGGGAGGGTGGCTAGTAAAACACCCTTTGGTAGATATATTAATGATCTAAGGGATTCATTTGTGCAGGAGGTTTTGACAATGTCCCTTCTGCAGCCAACCTCAGATTCTGTAGAACTTTGCAGGAATTATGAATATGTCATGTATGTCCTATCTGTGAAATTTAAACTATGAAATATTCAAATTATGCAAGGAAACCTGTTTACTTGCTAGACTTCACTGTCAGACACTATTGAGTGACTGACTGGCTTTCTTCTTCTTTGGTATTAATAACATACATAAAATGAGCTGTAAAGGATTTGTCTACATCAATAACATCAAATGGAACAGGTACCAGTATCTTCTTACTTTGCAAAAGACCAAGCCTTTTATTAACCAGGCGCCGGGCGATTTTTACCCAACGGTCCCTGACTTTTGGTGCCTGGTAAGACGGGGAAAATGAGTACTGGGCGTCGGTCATTTTTTATTTTTGGCGCCCGGTCTGGGACAATTGAAATTTCCAGTTTCAGAAATTTCCACATGTCTAGCACTAAATGCTCATCAATGTGACGAAATCTTACTTGATATGAGTAATATGTGGACTGAATGAACCCAAAAAATTCATTTTATAATGAGAATCCTAATTGAAATCGCCCGAAATAATTGCAGCACGTGCACGACTACGAGCGGCCGCTAATGATATCTCCTACTCCTAGCACCAACGCTAGCGTTAGGGCGGCTAGATAGCCGGCGTGCTGCAGAACAGAGATCGAGAGTGGGCGAGCAACACATTCACTCCGTCTAAAAGTTCGACTTCGTCAAGAAAATCTTACTTTGAAAAACGATTCTCAAAATCCAGTATACATGGCCTGAATAATCACAATCCAAACTTTGATTTCACAACTCTNGTCGTAAAAGTAAGTACCAGAGGGAGGGAGATTAACAAATATACTCACTATAATCATAAGGGTGTTGCCAGGTTATAATCACGACCCCTGTGGAAATGCTCAAGATACAACTTCAAGATACAACTTCACTGTCAGACACTATTGAGTGACTGACTGGCTTTTTTCTTCTTTGGTATTAATAACATACATAAAATGAGCTGTAAAGGATTTGTCTACATCAATAACCCACTTTTTTTTAATTGCCAAAATTAAACTGATTGAATCTTTGTACAGCATAAAACGTACGACCATGCGGTACAATGGTCTGAAAATCAAGACTATTACTTATTGGCTCTATAGCTCATAAGTCGATTTGACAACTACATGTAATTGTCATTATTTTCCCACTTAAAGACATTTTCAAGCCCCCTTTTTTTAAGGGGAGTTCTAAATTAGTATTATCTTTCAAATGCCATTGGAATTTAACCCTGCAAATGGAACATAGTACCTTTAATACATTTCTTTTGTCAAACCTGTTTTGGTTTGTACGATGTGATGTTTATAACTGCAGGATCTAAGATCACGTTTAACAGAAGGAAAACATTAAACCTCAGACTAAAACTTTTTTGTTAAAGGTAAAGACCAGTTATGGTCATGCGATTGCTTTGTGAAAGAAACGTTGTGGAATCGATCAGAAAAGGCTGATCATCTAGCATATAAGTAAGACAAACACATCAGATGGAGATGAGCACTTTGGACTTGGCTAACAATGATTCTCCTCCCCCTGGAAATATGGCGGTTCATTGATTGTTAAAATAATGAAGTTCTTTTTCCCAGAGGGGAAGAGAGCAGGGGAAGAGAGCAGTGATAGTAACAGCTGCTACCCTATCCCCCTGTATAAGAGGGCAGCGTGTTGTAGAGATGGTTGAAGAGAAATATGAAACTAGGTGAGCTGATTAGAACCACACATAGCTGCATTACTATCCTGTTCTATTGATTCTCAACATTTCAAACACCACTGGACAAAGCTCAACCGATTTCACTCAAAATAGGTACTTTAATGACAATGGATGTTACCTACATGTAAATACATGTACATGTAGCAGTAAAATACAATTTTTTTAACTCACCGATGTTAGAAAGAATAATTTAAAAATTAAAATTGTGAGTCTACTGTCAAACTTGCTTACAGCCACATCGGCATGATTGTGTGCATTTGTGTGTTATTTGTGTATTGACTATTCATGTGTGCAATTGCTGCCTATAAGCATGTAGTGCAGTACTAGAGGTTAATATGCATTAGCATCGACTCTCTATGCTTTGCTGGAGTGACTGGAATAAGATATGACTGAAGGGACGTCTCTCAATGTGCAATATTTCACAAGGAAATTTAATATGGAAACTGGAAAGCAAGTTCATTGCACATTATGAATGATAAATGATAAATATATATGCATCTTTGAATTGTAATATCTAAATGATTTTGCTGTGGAGAGCTATAACAGAGCTCTGGAAACTAAGTGAGAGTTGTTATTAAACAAAAAAAAAAGAAGAAAAAGAGTATATAAAGAACATACAGATGATTATATTTAACTTCTGTGCACAGCACTTGAGTATTCTTGTGATATTACAAAAGTGTGAAGTATGATAAGGATATAAATTATTATTCTTATCGATTACTTCACCGTTAAAAGTTGCTGTAGTAGAATTATGTTAACGTGGATCGTAGAATAGTTATAGAATGCATTTGGCTAGTGATAAAACCTGGTTCTATCCAGTTCTGACCTGATGTCAAATTTGACAATGACATGACATCTGTTGCATGATACAAATAAGCAAAGTACATATTACCGGCATCCCCCCCTCCCCTCCCTCCCCCCCTCCCATCACCATCTGCTGTGTTTGGTGATTACTTTTGTATAGAAATGTGATGAAGGACTAGCAAAAGTATCAAATCTATTGATTCTCCATCTAAATCCAAATTGTTATTGATACCCATTTTATTTGGAACAGGTACCAGTATCTTCTTACTTTGCAAAAGACCAAGCCTTTTATTAACCGGGCGCCGGGCGATTTTTACCCAACGGTCCCTGACTTTTGGCGCCTGCAAGACGGGGAAAATGAGTACCGGGCGCCGGTCATTTTTTATTTTTGGCGAGAATTAAAATTTCCAGTTTCAGAAACTTCCACATGTCTAGCCCTAAATGCTCATCAATGTGACGAAGTCTTACTTGATATGAGTAATATGTGGACTGAATGAACCCCAAAAATTCATTTTATAATGAGAATCCTAATTGAAATCGCCCGAAATAGTTGCAGCACGTGCACGACTACGAGCGGCCGCTAATGATATCTCCTACTCCTAGCACCAACCCTAGTGTTAGGGCGGCTAGATAGCCGGCGTGCTGCAGAACGGAGATCGAGAGTGGGCGAGCAACACATTCACTCCGTCTAAAAGTTTGACTTCGTCAAGAAAATCTTACTTTGAAAAACGATTCTCAAAATCCAGTATACATGGCCTGAATAATCACAATCCAAACTTTGATTTCACAACTCTTTTCCTGAAAACTATGTATAAAAATCGTGGCAATCATGATGGAANACAATGAATAATAAATAAGTAAAAGGTAACGGTTAAGAAATGATTTAAAAGAATACATATTTTCATTACTTT
Organism: Hemicentrotus pulcherrimus; assembly: GCA_003118195.1. Classification (NCBI taxonomy): domain Eukaryota; kingdom Metazoa; phylum Echinodermata; class Echinoidea; order Camarodonta; family Strongylocentrotidae; genus Hemicentrotus; species Hemicentrotus pulcherrimus. The sequence continues at coordinate 33,891 of BEXV01002588.1, forward strand.
TGGAAACGGCTCCTGGTCCTGGAAAACGGCTCCCGGTTCTCTAAAAAAAATTAAGGACCGGGAGCCGCTTTTTCAGATATTTGGCTCCCGGTCTGCTTTGTCTTAATAAAAGGCTTGCAAAAGACCACTATTCAAAGCCAGGAAGGTGTATTAAAACTCACTTTATTTCTACAGTGCGGTAAAAGAAATAAAAATGTGAACCGCAGTATGCTCTTCCCTCCTAAGTAAACTGGTAACAAAAATGTACACAAACCACATTCTCTTGCACTTTTGCAATCTTGAGAACTTTCTGCCAAACTTTTGACAGTTTATTTTCCTATTTTTCACTCTTTTAAAAGATCATATTTCCATGTGAATAAGCCTTTACATAAAGCTCATTACTAACAGGTGCCGGCTGAGACATTTGGGCGTAAAAAATCCCAAGTCTGGAGCTCCAAATCATAGAATTTTCAAGAAACTCAGAATATTTTATTTAGATTCAGTATTAAAGTGGAGTATGAAAAAGACAAGTTAACATATATGTGTGGGATTTGTAACTACCGTAGATAGATAAAGAAAGAAAGAAATAGCAATAAAGAACAAATGACAGAAAGAAAGAGAGACTGAAATATTGAAAGAGAGAATAAATGAGTTTGGGTGAGAGCAAGCAGTGTTTTAGCTGTAAGGTAGATGAGTCGATCAGGTCGAGGTGTAAGAGAAACACCTCCTTGACGTTGCCATAGGGGGATACCTCAGGTGGTATGGGTTAGGCCCATCTCATCGAAGTCAATTATTCATATCTTATATGGTGTTGGTAAAAAGAGGTAGAACTTCATAAGGTGTCAATTGGAGAGTAACTAGGGCAGTCATCTTGTGTAAAAACTGTGCTAGAAACTTTAATACATGAGGTACTTTCTGTTCTCTACTCTGCATCCCCCCAAAAAACTACCTGGTATACACTTTTGAAATGGCTGCCAAACAAAAAATATAGGATTCTGGGGGAAAAGTCTTATATGTATGCGAAGCTCATAAACTCAACTTTCATATGACACCAAAAGGTCAAAAAATAATTCATGCTTGAGTGAGCAAAACTCACTTTTGTAAAGGGTATGAAAAGGGTGAAGGTTTTTAAGTTTTCTAAGTCGCAGATGTAAAAAAAAATAAGTTTGTAACATGGAAATTAAAACATATGTACCATCAGACCATCCTGACTCCCATGAACTGAGTCTACCAGTGAAAGTTACAATGCTACAATAAAAAATGCAATTCCTCTTCACTCATGCATAAAAGTTTGGTTTAAAAAACCATGAATGTATCATATCATCCTCAATTTTGTGAGCTCCAAAGGATTTACCTCTCACAAATTGGAAGGTTTAATTCCAGCGCAACCTAATTTTCATACCCTTTACAAAAGTGAGCAGTGCTCACCAAGCATGAATTATTTTCAGACATTTTGGTGTCACATGAAAGTTGAGTTTATGAGCTTTCCATACATTTAAAACTTTTCCCCTAGAATCAATACAATTTTTTATTTGGCAGCCATTTCAAAAGTGTATAGTTTTTTGGGGGACGCACGTTATATATATGTACATCAATAGAGGTTTTCTGATAATAGGGGATAAGTCACCAGCACCAATGTAATTTGACAAGACATTTATTTATGTTTGCCACACTCTACCCAAGTGAGGTTAAAGGGTACCTGGTAGGAATTAATTCCTTGAAATGCTAGATCGCCATGTCAGGTATGCTAAAGCCAGGGTAATAATCGGGAGCGCCGGGAGTGTCAAGTTTGACAGATAGAGTGCTATGCAAGAACCCACTACTGTTTTCATATCACATTATGATGATCTAAAACAATCGCAAGTCCTCCAATCAATCGTAAGTTTCCAGTCTCCTATCTTATGTACATAGTTACGATTGATATTAATCGCAATTAAGTTGCAATCGATATCAACTAAGGCTGTGCACAACCGTGTAATGAGGTACCTGAGTACACTCCCAGACTCACAAGCGAATACTTAAATATTCGGACTCCCATGTTTTTTAATGTTTTTTTTTGCGGCCAAATATTCAGTATGAGAAATTGAACTCGAGTAGTTGTCAACAGTGTGAGTACTCGAGCATTGGACTACTCGTCGCAGCCTTAATATTAACGAGATGTGGTTTTCACATTATTTTTGGTTGTTCTGGCATTTCTTTGCAATCAAAGTCTAGCTAGTTTCCATCCTCTCATTTATCATCCACAGAGGCCCTGCTCCTCAAGCCAAACGGCGTCGGCTCCGTCTCCGTCAACGATCTCACCGCCTCAGGCAAACTCAACCCCGTCCTTGCCCGGTCCTACTCAGCCAACACACGCACCGTCCCATCATCCGGTCTAGCCATCGCCCGGGACCTGATCCAGACTAAAGGCTTCTTTGGGCTGTATCAAGGTCTAGGGGCAACACTAATGAGGGATATACCGTTCTCAATGATCTACTTTCCATTCTTTGCACATCTCAATGCTTTGGTAAGATAGCAG
>BEXV01002589.1:2932-15142 GCA_003118195.1 Hemicentrotus pulcherrimus
AAGTGCGTCATTTGCAAATTCGCTGCGATGGAGTGAACACGGAAGTGATTCTCTTCACACACATACTAAATTCATTGCGACAGCACATGAAGTTGTTTCGCAATAGACTTCTACATATGGCCATGCGTGTTAGCACATGTGCTAACAGAACGCGGAAGTGCAGAAAGTGGTGCGACACTGATCGATTTCGAGCTAAGTTGGAGATCTTTCCGGGGCCCTATATCTGATTTAATTTTGAGAGTTAAGAAAAGTTGTTTAGCTGCCTGATTTGTGCAAGTTTCGCAGCTCATTAATTAATTAAAAATTGTTACAGCTGTTGAAATTGCTGTCTGACCGAATACTGGGTGCGCTACCCTAACCGCATAGAAACCTGTACATTTAAACCCCAACAACCCCCCAAAAAACTTAGCTTTACAATTATCTCTTTATATTTTAATGAAAGAGCAAACATTTTACTTGACCGTACTTCAGTAAAACATTTTACTGGTCGGAGGCCAGTGGGCCATTGGTAGTGTAGTTTTTCGTGAAAATCAGATTTTTCTATCCAGAATCTGATTTATTTATTTTTTAATAATTGTTCTAAAAGGATACTCAGTCTGTTTTTTTGTGTCAAGAGGTTGGCATATCTGCATAAACAGACTGTAACTCTTGCCGCACGCACAACACAAGGAGTTAAACAAGCCAATTTCTACCAGAAAGTTTGCCCTCTGTTTTTTTGCTTTATCAGACTCAACAGTTTGATTTTTAAAAACAAGTTGATTGTAAAGAAAGTAGATCTACTTTACATATACTTTTTTGTTTACAGATGGCCCTGCTCTCACTTGTAATTTGTTTTCTGCCTGTTTTTGTTTTGAGCTTGTTATTTAGCTTTTGTGCACAGATCCATAACATTTTGAAAATAAAATCCTTGCTTCATTCTGTTTTCTTTTAATTCTTCCAGTTCAGCACGAATGTATTCCACAAGCAATTCTGGGTATGGATGTCTTGTGCCAAGCTAAAAGTGGTATGGGTAAAACAGCAGTGTTTGTACTGGCTACCCTTCAACAGTTAGATCCAGTTGATGGCCAGGTAAGTGTTACAAATAATAAATGGCTTGAATTGGATAGACAATCAAAAGTTATCAAGCAATGCATATTGATGATTTTAAGGGATGTACACCTGTAAGGATTCTTGAAATACAACGGCTCATATTGTGCATTAAAGGGCAATTCAATCCCTGTCACAAGTTCATTTGTATGATCGTCAGTAGAAAGCAGAGTGGCAGTATGTTCAGTGGATGAAAATCCGAAAATACGAAAATGCCTTCCAAAAGTCAGAATTCATGAGAAATATCGTCTGCTAACTTTAGCATGTAGTAATTCAACTGTTTGCTGCTACCGAATTCTACGTAAAAGCAAACAAAATAAGGAGCAGCGTAAGATTGGCTCAGCAGTGCGCATACCTTGCAGCTGCATGCGATATGACTAACAGAACTTCACTGCGGACGAGCCCGGCGGTCCCGGCGCCGCTATGTGTTAGCGGCTGGCGGAGTTGAAGATAGTCGAGTCGCGCAGTGGACCATTTCGGCGTAACCGAAGCGTGGAAATTGACACAGAATGGCGGGAAATCAGCTAAAGAAGACCAAGAAATGTTCACAGAAGTACTAAAAGACTGAATCCAGTATCCAGTACCTGTGTATTCGGAAGTCTGATAGGGAAATTCATCTTGCATTTTGCAGCTACATGCGATACGCCTACCGGGATTTCACTGCAGACTGGGCCGGCGGTCCCAGCCGCGAGGTGTGTAAGCGGACGCTGGATTTGAAGATAGTCGAGTCGCGACGATTCAAAGTTTCAAACAATGCATGGATATTAACAAGGAATAGCGAAATCAGCAAAAGAAGACCAAGAAATGGTCTCAGAAGTAAATGTATAAGACCGAATAGAGTATCCAGTAGATCTGCTGTAGATCTATTTTGAAGTCTTAAAGAGGTATATTCATCATGCATTTTGTACTATTAATTTTTTTTTTTAATGGGAATTATTTAACTAAATACATATGTAAAATGCTTCAAAATAAGGCTCATATTGCACCAGAGAGCATCTAGAACCCCAAAGCTTCCAGGGCCCTAAGGCGGGCCCTGGACCCCAGCCGCACATTATTTGGTGTCGTTTTCAAATCCTCCCCATTTCTGATTTCCAAAAGTAGGCATTTCTGGTGTTGGTATGTCTGATTTATTCCACAGTTTGCAACAGTATTTATCTTCTTTCTTCTTTGGTTAATTTTTTGTTGTGTAATTTAGTGTGTTTCACATCAAATGTATCAGTAAAATATGATCTTTACGGTATTCATTTGCGCTGCGTTACGACATCAATAGGTTGTTAATACGTGAAAGGAAGGTCGGTTGAAAAATACTAATTTTGATGGTAAAATACTAATTTTGGAGGTGCTGAGTACTAATTTGTACTTCCAAAGGTTAGCAGCTCTGGGATTGTGATGTAGTGTGGATAACTCTCCTGTTAGTCCCTCCCAAGTCATACATTTTTTTAAAATATGAAGAGCTTGTGCTTACATTTTTCATTAATTCTTTCTTGCTTTTTTGTCTTTTTGAAACTTTCACCAGTGTACTTCTCTGATTTTTCTGCTTTTCCTCTAGAGCGACCTTGATAATTTCCTGATTTAAATCGGTTTCTCTATTTTTTAAATATTTTTTATTATCATGATTCTTTTTCTTCCAAAAATCGATATTAATCAAATTTAATATAAGGGGGGTGGGAAGGTGCCATCAGCGCTCGGCACCATGCTTCGCTTTCATTTCTAAAACCTTTTTTTTTAAAACTCATTATCACCCCTGGATATTTAGGTATCAAGTTTGGATATCCCTTTGAAAAAACCTTCCCTATTTTGTTGGTGATCAAAAGTGTCATCAGATTGAAGAATTAACTGAGTATGTTATTTACATGTAGGTCTTGTGAATTAAAATGTTTAATTATTTTTTTCATACTCTTTCCGCTTTCTTCAGGTCTCTGTACTTGTCATGTGCCACACTCGTGAGCTCGCTTTCCAGATCGCCAAGGAATATGAAAGGTTCAGCAAATACATGCCAACCGTCAAGGTCGGTGTGTTCTTTGGAGGTCTGAGCATCAAGAAGGATGAGCAGACCATCAAGACCAACTGCCCTCATATTGTGGTAGGGACTCCGGGAAGGACGCTGGCCCTAGGTCGACAAAAGATCCTCAACCTCAAGCATGTGAAACACTTCATCCTGGACGAATGCGACAAGATGCTGGAACAGCTAGGTGAGTAGAAACCACTTCATCTTCAATGAGTTTACATGAGTGAATCGTAATAAGGGGGGGGGGCATGAGTACTTTGTTTTGAAAGGCTGAAAATCTGGCCATAAGTGGAACCGGCTTTATTGAGCTTTTCTTGCAAGACAATGCTTTATTTGTTAGACAATATATGCTAGCCCAAAGTAGTATCAAGCATTATTTGTTTAGGAACTCTGCATAATAATTAAATGCTCAAACACTTCCACTGTTTGTTTGTTGTTTTTTTTTTTGGTACCATTCATTCAATTGTTAAAATGACAACACAAAATAAAATGCTGCAGACTATTATTACCAGTATTGAACTATCGTGTTTCAGACCATAACGCGCTTGCATGCTCAATGTGTGTGGATACAACCCTACACTGTCATACATGCTGATGAATGTCCAAAGTAATGGGATTAACAAGCTTTAAAGCCCCACTGCACTACTTAAAGCTACTTGCGCCCTCTATATAGCAAACAATGCCTAATCATTTAAACAAGAGCTGATTTGATGAGATAAAGGCCTGTCAGTGACCATGCAGGGAGCTCTAATCCCTCCTGCCCAAATTAGTGCAGATGGGCTTTAAATCATCTGAAAAAAATACTGCATCTGACTTTAAGAGACTACAACACAAGGAAAAATACTATAAAGTAATACTTGCTTTGACAAACAATACTATAGATATCCATAATATTTCACAAAAATAATGATATTTGATATAATTTTTTAACTCCTCTTTTTATGTCTGCATTTGTTTTGGTAGACATGAGACGAGATGTCCAGGAGATCTTCCGCATGACACCCCATGAGAAGCAAGTCATGATGTTCAGTGCTACCCTCAGCAAGGAAGTGCGACCTGTCTGCAAGAAATTTATGCAAGATGTAAATATGTCACCTCTCCTCTACTCCTCTCTCACATCTACACTTCACTTGCCAAGAGCATCGGAGCTTCTCTCCGACCTGCACCCCTCCTCTCCTGCAGGCTGAGCAGCCAGCCAGCCATCCATCCTTCACAACTGATGGTGGTCTTTACTGCTTCATGTTTGAGGAGTGGTTCACTTGTCGTGCTGTTACAGCTCATCTTCAATCAAGTGTTGATGAAAGGCACTTGCGTTTGAGGCATTGGTACCATCAACCATTGTCGTGCCTGCTCGGTTGCAATTTTAGTGGGCCTTGACCCTTTTACGTAAAGGAAGAGATCTTAATATTTTCGCGCCACGTCTTTGGTATGTTGTCGGCCATCAGAGCGTCAACAGTCTTCCATTGTAAAATCCAGCTAATTTCTAATCGAGCGTTGATGATAGGAGATCGCGTGTGAGGCAATAGTACCATCAACCATTGCCTCGCCATTCTATTGCAATTCTATTGGGCCTCTCCTGCATTTCTTCACAGCGTAAATACTCCGGTGTCATTCTAGGGACCGCGTTAAATTGTCAAAGTCAGAAAATCTTAATCTTTAATCTTACATTGACGATGATCACTTATGATTGAAGCAATGGTACCATAAACCATTGTCCGATCGGGCCTGTCAAAGTCCTACACCTGGAAAGCAAACTTATCTTCATTCAAGCGTTGATGTAAAGAGATTGCGAATGGGACACTGGTACCTTTATCCCTGTCTCACTGTAGGCCTACCCTTGTAATACTAGTACACTTCGTCCATTTTAAGAGTAAAAGATTTTTGTATTGTCCCGTCCCATTTATTATGTTAAGGCATTTTTTGCTATCAATTGACTCTTTATTTATGTCTGGGCTAGTCAACAAAAATTGATAAAATCAACTAGAGTCATGGATTGTCTAGTAGCTGTCTGGTGTTTGAAATTGAGGGGGAAAGGGTCACTCAGGGGTCTCTATGAATACAAAAGAATTATTAGGTTAGCAGTAAATATTCAGGGTTAAATTTATGTCAGGAGTTGTAGCAGCACCACCAGCTGTTACTATTTTAAAATGGAGACTACATGAAATCTTTAAGGTCCTGTTAGGAGTAGTTTTCAAATCAAGAAAGCACAACAGACATCATTTTGTGATGGCACCTTCACTCATAATGAAGAGGGGCAAATATTTATCTTAACTTAAATTTATTTGCAAATTAGGAAAGTTAGGTCATCGCTAGCCGTTACCTTGTATAAAACCGGTTCAAAAATTCTGCGTGGAGTTTTTGAAAAAATATGCTTCTTACAACATCAAGTATGATCAATACAAATAAAGTTTGTGTTGACCAACTATCAGCAATCGTGAAATTTCTTCGACTTCTTTTTCGTTATTTTTGCGATTATTTCACCATCTGAAATAATCTATCTTGTCTCCACTCTGGATACAGTAGGTTAAGTATAACATCGCTTCGATGAAGAAAAATGTCATCAGCAAGCTATGTGATAAGTAATGATGGACTCTTATTTGCGTTTTGTTTTTTGCGATCACACAAATCGTTAATGGACTTTGGTTATTTCACCATCTGAAATGACTCCAGCAACCTTGTGAATCATCAAGCCGGAACGACCAACAGTCGTGTTATCACCGACTCCAAGATCATAGAAATAAGGGAGGAATATGTAGCTAAATAGCAGTCATATCATGAAGAGTGAAATGGCACTGGCAATTTGTGTTGCTGTTGTACTTGTAGGTTATATAATAGATCTTTGCAGTTGTACAAGCTAGACAAGAAATAGTAAATATTCATGTTCAAAATAGTGCATTTGGGATTGGTTTTGACATTTTGATATAGGTTACTATAATTGAAAATACATGCATCATATTTTACTGAAGCAATGAGTGGCAATTATGATCTTGTCTTGAGAACCTGACTATAAACACAGTATACAAACCAGCAGCAGAAACAAGGAGTTATTACAAAATTGTGTCCTGTGCACCAAACAGTTTATTAAGAGATCAAGCTACATCACAGTTTAATTTCTTAACTGCAATTTTATGCTTTTGAGGTATTATGTAATTGTCCAAATAGTCTTATGGATAATATTGTGTAACCTACATCTGTAGAAAAATCTTTTTTTATGAAGACTCTTTTGTACGGTAAAGTGAAATGCGATATTTTAATATCTCAACCAATGATAAGTCGTTTGGGTTGATATTTGCATAGAATCCATGTATTCGTACTGCCAAAAGCGGTCTGATGAGAAAGTTTTAGGTTTTTTCAATTAAGACTTCATTGCAATTAACATTTTGGATATGGATTATAGGATATAATCACTTGATACAAATTTATAAATAGTAGTAGGAAGTTTCTTCTCAATTGACAAGTGTAAATAAGAGAAAATCTTTTACGATTTCATTTACTTCAAACTACTATAATAAGTCCCATGGAAAGTACAAAGAATATCCTTTCCTTGCAAATAAATGTTTTAAACATCTGCAGGTTTGGACAGTAACCAAACAATATTTTGACCTATTTACAACTTTCTATTAGAAAGGGCAGTTTCTAGACTATTGTATAATTGTAAAGCACACTTTTGTCAGCTGCATTCCTCTGTTTGATTGACTAAACTGATCTGGCCGAGAGCGTTTAAATATAATAGTGGCATCATACGGAGGTAGTGAAGCAAGCCACTCGCCGTTGATATTGATCTTTCAAGCCCTTAGTCCACAATGTGATGACCGGTATTCACAACCTACCGTGGAAAAAATAAAATATTGCAGCGATACTCGATGGTCTCTATCGGTGGAGAATGACTAGGACAACGATGGATCAAATGGACTCTAGAACAGCGCTTCAGGATGTCGGTCTCCAGGCAAGTGAGTCTGTGTGGGGACATCAGTTAGGCTACAGGACTGGTGCGGTGGCCGTGCTACGTGCTCTGTGGAGGAGACGAAGCGTTGCCAAGCCTACCCTACCCTGCGCGCCACATCGCAGTTTGGTCTCACCCTGCTCGGCTCTGCTCTGCTCGGCAAATGCTTTCTCTGTGGTTGGCTGGATTGAGGAAGTTGATGAACATCGCTTCAGCAACAGACTCCACTTTGTATTCAGTGTGGTGGTATTGGGCTAATAAAGGGTGTGAAGTTTTATTGGGTTGGGTCTGTTTGGGTAGGGGGAATGAAATGAAATGAAAAAGCTTGAGACAAAATAGGGGCTTAACCATTTAATCCTTGTCAGATTATCAGGCATCTTATTATTCACCTAATTTGAAAGTCTTATTGAAATACAACCTGTAACAGACTTTTTCCAGACCTTAAGTTTGAAACTTAAGTTTAAAAAACATTTTAAAGAAAAATAAATGCTATAAAAACCTGAAATTACATAATTGTAGTGACACACATTGATATGTGGGATCACCTAAATCATATATTAATATTTCATTAATATTAATCCTTAGGAGAGAGGGAAAGTGTCCCTGTAGTTCCAATTAATGCTTTATAAGATCATAAAAACTTAAAGATGTGGAAGTGATTAGTAAATGTGATGAGCTTTGTGTTGCATGTATCCCGCCAAAACGTGTATCTTCCTCTATCTATAGCCGATGGAGGTGTACGTTGATGATGAGACTAAGCTGACACTCCATGGTCTTCAACAGTACTATGTGAAGCTCAAGGACAACGAGAAAAACAGGAAACTCTTAGATTTATTGGATGTCTTGGAGTTCAACCAGGTGAAATACAAATTAATCAAGATTAGATAATTATGATGTTAAGTTTTCATTGAGCATTGTAATTCTTGTTATTAAAAAGAAAGTACCGGTAACAACTTTTAGGAGAAAAGTATTAATGTCACAATTTTATAGCGAAGTGTGATGCAAAACTAAGAGAGATACATGTCATGTGAAATAGCACAGTTGAGATAAAAAGAAATGGTGATTATTTGAGATGAGACTGATTAATGAAAATCATGGTGGTTAAAACTTTGGTGGTTGCGTGAGACTAGTATGGTCAGCCTCGGGTGTGTCACAACAAAATTGCTGTACTGAAAACAAGGCTCGATGCTAACAGGCACCCAAAATCAAAGTCTGGACTCCATAATTGAACACTCGTAACATGTGTCTCATACATGACACATTAAAAAAAGAATAAATCCGGATCTCTCTTGAGAACAGGTTGTGTGGAGCTCTTGGACGATTTAATGCGCTTTATGGGGTCGGCTTATGGAAAATCGGCAATTGAAGATGATCTGTGATCCTTGCGAAATATACAATACTTATTATTTGTATGATCCATCAACTTTTTGCTTTATATAACTTTCATCATTCTTGTGTTGTTTTTTTCTTTCATCATTCTTGTGTTTTTTTTTTCTTTCTAGGTTGTCATCTTTGTAAAGAGTGTACAAAGATGCATAGCCCTCTGTCAGCTATTGGTAGAGCAGAACTTCCCTGCCATCGGTATTCATAGGGCCATGCAACAAGATGAAAGGTAAGTAATCAGGAAGAATTCTGAGAAAAAGATAGTCGGTTGACCAAGGCCATGTTTTATTACAACCGTTATCTGTAACAATTACAATGAAACCTGAATATAAAGATGACGCCCCATAAAATAGATCGACTTGTAATAAATCTTGTTATAAATAACCTGAGATAGAAGTAGAAAGAAGGCTGTGGATGACCACTTAATCACCAATGTATAGAACAACTAGCAAGCAGGCAAGCAAGTAAGCATGCAAATAAACAATGTATGTTAGTTTTAAAACTTTTAAAGATTATAATCAGTCTTTAATACAAATAGATATCATTAAATCTGTATAACTAATGATAGTAAGCTTAATTTTCACTCCATTCTTGTCTGTCTAGATTGGCGAGGTATCAAGCTTTCAAGACCTTCCAGAAGCGTATCCTCGTTGCAACTAACCTCTTTGGGCGTGGTATGGATATTGAGAGAGTCAACATTGTCTTCAACTATGATATGCCAGAAGACTCCGACACTTACCTCCACAGAGTAAGTAACAAATCATTTTATTGGGGGTTGTTGGCCATCAAGGGTGTTTTTTGACAGTGTAATTGGAGTTCATGACTTTAAAAATGTAATAAATCGAGAAGTCACAAGAAGTTTTAAAACCTTACTCTCCACCCATTACCATTTTAATCTTGAATTGGGGTTGGACTTCATTCTCAGCTTAAAATGATTTTGTAACTTTGTAAATTTGACCAGACTAATGTTAAATCTGTAAATGGCTCCAACACCGTAGATGGAACACGTGGTGATCAGCTGCCCTAGAGTTCATTGATGAACTACATTACAAACAGTTTTAATAAAGTAACCTATTGTGAGTTAGATTCTCAGAATTAACCTCGGTGTAATTTTGTCAGGTGTAAATTACATTGTGTTTGACAGTCTAAAGGAAATCTTCACTTGATGAAAATGATATAGACAGTTTTGGATCAGAAATCCTATTTGATTGAGTATAAAAAGACAAAATTTAACCTAACGCAATCTAATGGAGTAAAGGAAGGATAAAAAAACCAGAGATTAGTAAAAAATCATCAATCGAGTCACTTTCCACTCATTCTTTGATGAATGTATCTTGTATTGTAGGTCGCTCGAGCTGGCCGCTTCGGCACCAAAGGTTTGGCTGTCACGTTTGTCTCTGACGAGGAAGATGCCAAGACCCTCAACGATGTGCAAGATCGATTTGAAGTCAACATCGGCGAACTGCCAGAAGAGATCGATATTGCCTCATACAGTAAGTGAACCACTGACTAACATAGCTATTCCTCGTCAGAATTTTTTTTTTTTAATCTCAAATTTTTGCTAATGAAATAAATAAGACTTGTGTTTAAAAGATAGTTCCTCTGTATTTGTTCTGAGATATATTGACAAGTGGTTATGATGATTACTTCTAGTATAGCACTGTGAAATGCCTTCCACTTTACTGTAAATACTTTCAACATCTACTTGTCAAATTAATTACTTCAACAGCTTTCTTTGATAATTTGCCTATAAAAGAACTTTAAACCTGATATCAACGTGAAGAATTACACACATTACCAATTCCCTCCTACATCTTTGTAATGCATGTCTTAATTTTCTCTCATTGTGCTGGTGAAGAGAAGTACCAGCATTTCAATTCTAAATTTGTCTTTGTCTTTAAAACCATTGAAAATCTAAAATGCATTTTGGGATGACATTTTACCAGTCTTGTCTATCTCTTTCTCTTCTCTGCAGTTGAACAAGCTTGAGGCAGACATCTTCATCCAACCTATAGGAGGCTCTCTCGTAGTATGCTGGCACACAGGAGGTCATCTTTTAAGAGTGCTATTCTATATTTTTGTATATAAATATTTGTATTTTCCCTGTCAGGTGTTGCATCTGTAAAATAATGAAAATTCCAATAATTGTAGTGATGCCAGCAGGGTTTCTTTTCTTTTTTTTTGTAATTTTTGAGTACAGTTTGTTTGATGTTTCATATGGTAGTGCCTGAAAGCTGAGAGTTTTAAGTTCATTTTGCTATGTCACATAATTATTACAAAGGAGAAAGGAGAGTACCCGACTGCTAGTAAATGTTCGAGCGGAATGTGTGTATTTCACTGATCCATGCATTCTTTTTTCAAATGACCACTTTACAACTTAGACATGATTGTTGACTTCTAACAAAGAATGTGAAGGAGATTATGTTGTATCTGAAATTTATGAATGAAATAGAAATATCTATCTGTGTTGTTTTCATGAAGAAAATGTTTTAACAAGTTGAATATAAGGAGGTCATGAGAACTATGCATGCTCTGAAGAATAATGTAATCTTTTATGTGTACAGGTACATGAAAATCTTTTTAAAATGGAACATGATTTGGTACATGGTGAAATAGAATATGAATATTTAAGTGACGGAATTCTCCATGGAACATTCTGGCTAGGCCACACGTTATATGTCCTCTGACTCTCTATCCTAATCTCTAACAAAATCGTAAATTTGGAAAGCAATTTTTAAACATTTATTTTTTTCTAATTTAATGTGCGAGATATTGCTGTAGCACTACAACCTCTGAAGATTTGAGAATTTGGAAAACAGTTCATAAACATTTTCCTAGTTTGGTATCTGTAGCTATTACTAGCACACAACAGCTTGTTGAAGAGTGAATGTTGCTAAAGGTTTCAAACAGGATTTTGCTAGGTTGATGTTTGAAGATATTACCACACTATAACCAAATATTGGAAATATTAACATTGTATCTGACTAATGTGAGGTATATGTTGTATATCTGTTGAGCATTTGCACACTGCATGACCGGTATAGCCACAAGGAAGTTTTCTTGCACCTACATGTATTCTATTTCTGATCAAAACTAGAGTGTTTTACCATGTCACTTAAATTTGGCTAAGCTTTCCACCAACTCTCAATGCAGAAGAGAAATATCATTACCTGGAACTTGACTGCCAAAGAGTACTAGCTATTCATTGTGCTTTGGCATAACATAGCTCCTATTTAAGTGAACAACTGCAGTTCCTTAGTAATAAGGAGTTCAAATGATAAAACAAATATGTTTTACCATATCTAGAAATGATGACCTTGGAAGATAATTAACTACTGTCTGCTTTTATTAAACATATATGGCTTTCATTGTATGCCTTTTGTGTAATAACAGATCAATCTCAGACTCTGTTACATGGTAAATTAGATGTATCTTAGGTCATTGCAGAAAGAAGTATGTGTATCACTCATGCAGACAGAATTTTTAAAAGTTTGTGTCTTTGGGTATTTGCTTAATTTAATGTGTAAGAAGAGACGATCATTTTCGTAATAAAGTATTGTTTAAACTTTTACACCTGTGATCTGAATTGCACTTTGTCGTTGTGGCATTGCTACTGTTTTAGATGTCAAGAGCACATACCCATGTACAATCTTGGTGTAGCTCAGTACGCTACTTGTACCTGTGCTTGTTCTCCTAAACTTCTTCATTGGATTGATATGCTGATAAGACCATGATAATATTGTTACTTAGATCCTTTGAAATGCATGTACCGGTGGGGGGGGGGGGGGGG
>BEXV01002589.1:16765-29965 GCA_003118195.1 Hemicentrotus pulcherrimus
TAAAAAACCGACAGATGGACTACAATCAACTTGAATTTTAAAAATTGCTCTATGGCGGAGGCATCATTTTCGACTGCGCGCAGTCAAAATTCCATCTTGTTTAGTCATGGAATATGCAGTACTTCCCAATTATTGCCACTAAAAAAAGAGAAGTATACCTGAGCTGCCAACCATTCCATTTTCCCTGGAATTACTCATGTTTTTTCCTTCATATTACAGTCGTACGTTTTTTCTTCATAAAATGTGTTTTTATTTTGTATTTCTTTTATATTTTTTGTTAACATACCGCACGTCAAACAACTGCCCCAAAATATTATTTTGATCACAAATTCAATAGACAACAATCGTTGAAACATACTTGAAGAGAAAAATATTCTTTAAAAAAATGAAACGCTGATAATACGAAAATAACAACAAAATATCTACTTGTAAATAAACTTTAGGTCTTAATATGGAGAAAAAAAACAGCATGAGGAATGGACATTTCTGCATTGAAAGTTTGTCATGCATGGTTGTAAGTTTTGCTTCATGAATTCCTTTAAATTCCTTTTTTTTTTGCCATGATGATTCCTTTTTTCGGTCGTACAAGGTTGGCAACTCTGATATACCCAAATTTGGCAGATTCCCATTAAAAAGTTGTAACCCGAACTACCTTGAATTATAGTACTGTCTAATGTTATCTTATTCATAACTCTACTATCACAAATAACTGAGCAGTAGCCTTTTCAAAAAGCGTTATCAAAATCCTCTTGTACCAAGTTTGGGCCGAGGCAATGAATGCGAGTCAAAAGCCCTTTTATGCATTGATATTTCAGTACGAAAACGAGTGCTAATATATTTGCATTGGTTTTGTTCTTTTAAATAGAAAAGGTAATGTCAACACATCTTTAATGTAAAATGGTATAATAAGTCATTTCTGCCTAAATCTACACAAAATAACAAACGTATCATACATCCAGAATGTACATCCTTTCACATGAAAAGTAGAAACAAGAAATCATGTGGAAAAGAAATCAATTTATTCAACCCACTGTAGCAAGACACTGCAAAGTGTATCAAAACTTTGACCAAAAATTATCCTCCAATGTGTCTATCTCATAGACTTGTCTCTTCTCAGCAAAAAGATTGTTATATCTTCCTGGTGCATATGTATATAGTTTACACTTTGGTAAATGTATACTACATATTCGACAACTGCTGGAGATGATGATATGTACAACTTAATTTTCACCAAAAAAAAAAAAAAGAACTGTAATGAAAACTAAAAATGATTTATGATTCTAGGTCGAGCACTATTCTGATATAACAATAATATCTAAGGGAATGCCAACAAATCTTGAACTGCTTGTGAAATCAATCCAAACTGTTATGGATGCAATTCCTCACTAAAAAAGTTTGCAGACAATTACAAACATTTTGGTCGACCTGTGCTTAATAACAGAACAGAAAACCGGAGCGAAACTTCTCTTTTACAGTAAACAATTGCTTTTCAAACTTTCAGATTTGTAAAACATTAAATTACCTTTTTTTTTTCCACTCAAAAATATCTAATGTCCCTATCAAAGACGTCACTCCATCATAGATACATATTCTAATGAAATATCTACACAAGTTTTGTATCAGTCTATGACTGAAGTCTCCAATTAAATTGGGTACACATTCTCATAAAGTGACTTAAATTCGAATTAAATACACAATGAATATTTTTCACTAAATTTGATTTGGTGAAATGTGCAAGTCAGGAAGTTCCTTAATATGAATGGGTTTTGTTTTGGTTGTAAACTTGTAATTTGAGAAATTACTTTGGATAATGAAGAATAAAAATTGCTACATGATCCAAAGTAATGATGATGCGGCAAATGACATGATGAACGACAATAAAATACATTTATAAATGTAATGCTTCCTGGGAGAAATTTGAATTATTTTAACATATTTGTGGCTTACACCCAGTAAATAAGATCGATTGATCAATCTGTATTGAAAAACAAGTCAGAAAAAAATCTGGGAACCAGGGGCTCGTTCCTAGAAACCAACGACAAGACAGTCATAACTTTATCCGCCAACTACGGAAATGTCTCTGATCTTCCTAAACCGTTTCACGAAGAGCTTAGTAGCTAGTATCTTGTGAGATCGATACTATCGGCGAGAAGAGGAGCCGAGATTTAGCCTTAGTCGCAATACCACCGGATTATTACAAAATATTAGGGAAAATGCAATTATTTAAATGAATTAGTAATAAAAAAAGATTGAAAATGATACCAAAAATTAAGAGGTGCAATATACCTCCGAATTTGTGTAGACTATACAATAGAAGTACTTGTAAAATATAATTGTGAGTATTTCATTACATGACCGGTGAATCAGTTTTGTACTTGAGATGGGTACCCCCCGGGTATTTTCATTTGATAGTTTATAAAAATACACCCTTAAATTATTCTTAGTAAAAATACAATGCTTTGAAAGTTTTGTCTAATGTTTTAGGCGTCTGTAAATTTTTCAAATGACAAAACTTCAACATTCCAAAGGTTAAAACACATGTTTAAAACTGTTCATTTTACACATAAGATAGAATGTATCTCGAAAGCAATATTGGTCTGAAAACTAAAAAATACACTTTAAACTATGGCTTGCCTACCATGGCAAAATACCTATCCCTTCGATGATTTTACAATGTTGAAATAAAGGCGTATAATCAATTCATTTAAATGGGAAAATCCTTAGATACAAACATGGCATATTTTCATAAGATTATCAAATGCAAAAGACAATAATTCAATGTTTAAGTGAATGTGTTGAAAAATCATAGTTGGAGGATTTATTGTTCTTTTTTGCCAGCCATAGTCTACCCAATAAATGACATGTGATGGCGCTTTCCATCGACTAAATAGTTATGACAGAGATACGACGGTGTTAGAGGTGTCATAACTTCTTAGTCAGGATGTTGTCGTTGATCTTGGCAGAGAGGGCTGATTTAGTCAAGAAGTTAGACTTATGACGGTTTCTAGGAACGGGCCCCAGCAGGACTTGAACCTGCCATCTATCGTGACTGTGCCATGGACCAGTGATGGCCTGGTGGTAGAGTCGCTGCCTGGCAAGCAGTAGATGGCAGGTTCAAGTCCTGCTGGTTCCCAGATTTTTTTCTGACTTGTTTTTTTAATACAGATCGATCTTATTTACTGGGTGTAAGCCACAAATATGTTTAAATGAATAAAATACATGTGTACAGAACTTTCATAGCATAAAGATACAGATTCAAGAGATAAAACTACAAATCCTGAAGTGATAACATAGCATTTTGAAGCAAGCCTGAAATCCTAAGAAATTTTCAACATCTTTTCCAGGACACGTGGGTAACTATCAATGCGGCCTGTGAAATATTATTGAATTATGAATTATGACTGTTGAAAGTTTGTTGCTATTGAAACATGGATAAATGAAAGCTAATTATTTAAGATCACAAGAGCCACTATAGTCCACATTTCACAATCATATTTACCTTCATAATTACATCAGATATTGAGTGTACAATGTTACCGTATCTCCATTCATGAAATCCATATGAAATACATTATCAATTTTATGTACATTTAGTGTATTTCCATTAACATTCTTTGATATAACGGTTACATGTAGACCTGATGGGAAAACCCCATCACACATTGAATGATGGGGAAGTATAAGCCTATAGAAAAGCTGAATAATTCTTTAAAACATGATAGTATACGCACATCAAAAAGAGCTTATTACACCAGATTATTTGTGTGTTCAAATCATACAATTGTAATGAGTCTAATGATCCTTCCTACCAATCAATTTGATTGACATATCATCCACTAAAGACGTGAAGATCATTAACTCTACGTAAATTTTTGCTAGATAATGTCAATCTTGCTCAATGCAGACCTTGCAAGCCTTCTTTAGATGATGTTATGGAAAATAGCACAGTCATCAATAAAATCTACCTGATTAGTTATTACCATGTCAGGCAAGCCAAATGCAAGCCTTTTCATCAACACCAGTTTTAATTTGGAAGTAAGAATAATTTGCATATATTTGAACTCATTAGTAACCTGGATTATGAGAGCACATATAAGAATGATATCTATGTAAATTGGGGGTGGGGTCATTGAGCTCCGGCATGAGATTGAACAGATTTTTTTGTCCGTTGATACCATGGGCCAATCTTGGTCATTCGACACATGTCATGGAAAGCATCTAGTCCCTCAATGGAACTCAGCACACCATACACTGACTGAAATGAAAACACAAACACATATAAATTAAGTGACATATATATATATATATATATATATATATATATATAAGCTGAGTATATCCGAACTGCCAATTAAATTCAAGTTGATATGAACATGTACACAAAAACAATGCCCTCTAAAAGTTTGAGTACACCTGTAATCAGATCTGACTGTTTACAACCACCCGCATTTTATTTCTTTTCATCAGATTTGGTGTTGCCCAAATGTTAATGTGTTCTTAGTTGAAAATAATAGTTTTCTCCATCAGTAAACGAATGCTAATTGGCCGATAGTCAAAGATATTTTTAAATATTCATCAGTAACAATCAGATTTTGTAGAATGCTAAAAGGACAGAAATTTTGGCACAACTGATCAAATCAGTGGTGCCAACTTGAATGCTGATGTCTACTGTTCAGTTTGATACCAAGTTGATGACAAATAAAGCTGATTGTAAAAAGTCAGTACTGATTAGTGATTAGAGGTTTATCCGTACTTTTAGAGGACAGGACAGAATATTTTCAGATGTGAACTTTATTATGTCACATTCTCAAGAAACAAAGATTTTGACAAATCATGTTTTCACATACTTAAACAAATTATTAAAAATTAACAATTTAAATTAAATTCAACTGTATCTACACAGAATATGCAGGGTTTTCTCTTTTTGCAGGAAAGGGAAAATCCTGAAGAGTATTATCTACGAATTTCTAGCAAACCATGGAAGTCATGAACTGCCTGATAACTATATAAGAAGAATGTTCTTACACTTTATCCACATTTTAATAAAATACTTGTTTTAGGTGCATTTGGGGTATGATTTGATGGAATATCCACACAAAAAAATTATACAGAAATATTGCCCTCCAGTTATCAATGATATCTCAAATTCTAGCTTTACTCTTGTTTATCCTATTATTATAGCTATTAACTAAAGTGCTTAAGAAATGGTAGACAAAACCAATCTTCCTTTTTTTGGACATTGTCTTACCAAGTCAGCAAGGTTGGGTTTCTCCCCTCCTAGGAAAGCCTTCTTGCCGACCACATCCATCCATTCATTGGCTGCATCGTAGAGAGACTCACGAGCATCAGGCTTGATGTTATACCTGAATACAGAGAAAATGATGAAGATCATCAAGCAAGTGAGAATGGATAATTGCACAGTAAAACTTACAGAATAACAGAGATTGACTATACATTACCACCAATGTTAAGTTCTCATTAATTGATAAATGGTGGTACGTTGTATCCTTCAAAAGAAGCCCGTTTAAAGAGATGGTTTATTGATTTCAAACCTGACTGAATTTGGTATCATTGCAATAAAAAATTTACACTGAGTAAAATCATTACATTGGTGTAACTTGTACATTCGAGCGACATTCATAATAGTTGATTGAACTTGACGAAAAATCAACCCACTCAACGCCCCCAAAACATCGTAAGTCAGCTGATTTTTTAAGTGACCTCACAATATGAACAGCGGGCCGCTCAGCTGAAATGATTGACGACGGTGCGAGATGCAGTTTGCGTGCGATTCATATGTATTGCATTGACTCTCGAGTACCGTACCTATTTATACCTAACGCTGTTTACCTTCATCAAAATCCCCTGGAAATATCGATATGGACGAAAACATACTTGAGTATATACTCCAGAAGGCTCCTCCATGGCATGGTTTTGGTTCTTAATCTGACGTTAGTCTAGATAAATGGTATATAACTTCCAAAACGTGAGTGAATATATCGTCGATGTAGAAGTTTCCTGTAGCTCGTAGCTATGCGTGCGTACTCTGTGCATGTACTATGTGTTTAATATACTGACCTCTATATGCATGCATCACATCTAGCGCAGCTTGCTGGCCAGCCTAGCCCTTTGCCCAGCGCTCGAGCTAGCCGTGAATCGCGAACCGGACTGATCTGTTTCTCTCGGTTTATCAGGTCCTATACGACTTAATTTATGAAAAATGTAAATTAATCAGCCTAATCACACATTTTGTAATGAATATTTGGACAATTCTATGTAAATTTGTCACCTATTTTACTCCAAAAGAGTTGTTAGGTCAGCATGCATACAGATCAGACACATACACGCTGAAGTGCCCTCAGAATATGTGATTATTTTCCTGATTTTTATGCTCAAAATAATGTGACGGAAAAAAATATAAAAATCAAACAAACATTTGTAGAAAGTATCATTTATTCAGTGTACAGTATCTCATTAAAAATGCCAAAAATAGAGGAAAGATCACCACTGGCAGTAAATATACAAACAACGCTAACCCATATCTGAAAATTGCAATGGGTATCCAACATTGTCCCGAATGTGTGATGTAGGTTGTTCATATTGTGACATCATAGTTTCGCATATAAAATAACGCCGTCATTTCAATTAGTGAGTGGGTTCAGGGAAGGGTAACAAAATTGCATTTAATTTATTCCTCACAACAGTGAGGGCTTCAAAAGTACTTTGCTCATTTTGTTAATGTTCTCAGCAATCTGTAGAGGTGTAATTTGCCCATTTTCCACATTTCAATGAACCATCTCTTTAAAGAGGAGGGGTATGATGAGTGGCCACTAATTTTGGATGCTTGTTTTAGGTTTCTTCGAGATTTTCATAGAGAACTGAGTAACTAACATAATTTTTTATTTCAAAATCACTTTTGAAATAAGAAAAAAATTATATTAATAACAAATATTTGGGGATGAAAATATCACCAAAGGAGTGGAGGCCTTTATCGTAGTATAACATCAGAGAATGGAATCATTTGGGGCTTAAAATTTACAAGATTTTTTTTTCTTCTGGATCTTATATACTCAAAACAGTAGTGAATAAAATATTGAACAAATGCTATTTCTTTTAATGGTGACATTTTGCAAATAAGTATCCAACAATTAGAGCTGGGTGCATCTGAACAGGACTGTGTAATTTAACAAAATCACATTGGCAAGTCTAACTAAACTCTAACTAAACTCCACTCAACTTACTTTCTCTTGAGTTTCATTGCAATAAAGTACATGCCAGCAGCACCAACATACTTCATGATGACCTTCTCCACCAAGTTAAAGTTCCCAAGGCTGGAGATGTAGGAGAAAGCTTGGAGAGCTTCTGAGGGAGACCGGTAGATGTTTGGTGGAAGGTTGTGCACCAGAACATTATCCACCCACTTTCTCCACTTCATCTCAACCCTTAAAAAAAGATAATGAGATAATGATGCTTTGAAAAACAATTCTTGACTGTTGACTTCTACAATCCAATATATCTCATATAACTAATCCATAGACTATCATTTAAACATGATGCCCTGAGCTCTTGTCAACAGGAATCTAAATGAAAAGTTGAAAACAGAATAAAGTACAAACTTTAGCATTATATTTGACTAATAACATTTGAACTTCACTTTAGAGTCTTGTGACAGCCAGTCTATGTCAAAAAGACTGAGAGTAAAATGATGATTTTCCATTTCTAGACAGTGTTTGTAATACCTCTCAGTCTCTGGAAATGCTTTTATGGCCACCACAAACCACACATTTTTGTTTTCCATTTTTTTAAACAAATTACCATAACAACACTTGCAATTTGATTTACTTTTCATGAAACCTATCTACATAACTTGTTGACATGACCTAATTGAGTTACTTCTCTGCTTTTGAGAGCCCTGGTGTTTCAAGCAGCATAATGTTGAATCTGTTGGTGAATTCTGACACCTCTTTGCCCTTCTCATTGGTGTAGGTCATCTTAGGATAATAGGACATCAGTCGACCCAGATCCTTCTCCTTAGTCACCATGAATGATGTCAGAATGCTAATGATAACAGACGAGTCATTCAGTTGCTGCAAAAAGAGAGATAATAATTTTTTTTTTTTTACAAACAGTCAGTACCACTGCTGACAATGTAAGAAGAATAACATAACAAGTATACCGGACTACCGGTATTGCTTTTTTACAACACAATTTAAAGAAAGGAAATTAAGAATACCGTACTCTGATAATCAGGATGCAATAAAAAAAAATCTAGAGATAAAAAATGATTTTTCAGATAAACATGTAAACTAAGTTTTGCCTATGATTGAGTATGAATAATAATTTAATATTTTTGGTATTTAAACTCAAATCTTGATCCATCACATTTTCACAGAATTTATAAAGAAAGTACTACCGCAGCAAAAATGTACACAACAATAGTGCTAGTAGGTCTAGTATATTACTTAGTAACATCTAGTCAAACAAAACAGCATAGTAATTAGTATACACACATCCTGGCCCCGACAAGGAAAAAAATACATCATGAATTGATAACAAATTAATTAATTAATAATAAGAGCTTCAATACTGGTCTAGATTCTACATTAAATTTACAAACGAATGTTAAAGTTTCTAACTAAATAGTAAATGAATAAATTAATTCATAAATAAATAAATGAAAGAATGAATAAAATGATGAAGAGATCAGGGCCTAGTCTAGGCCCTAGATGAAAAGGTAAAAGAATAAAACACAATGAGGGGGTCTTTTCTATATTAAAATATTAAATACATACCATGTCTTCTTTTCCCGGAGAGCGCTGTACCAAGATAGGAACTTTTCTATATTCCGAAAATTTAATCTCTTTCCTGAACACAGGATTGACCTCCACAATTGTGTAAGGCACACCAAAATAATCCAGATATGCTCGCACTTTACAGCAAAATGGACAAACTTGATATTGGTAGAGAGTTAAGTTAAGTTTTGCGGCATCTTCAGCGGACAAAGCACGGGGTATGCGATTTAATAGTTGAGGTTCATCGGTGCATTTCTCTCCATCCCACACCTGTCCCCGCTGCTTGGCGATGGGCGATAGCAGTCCCCAAGTCTGCCCAGACTCTCCCGTGCTCATCCAGCGCTGGCCGATGTAAGCCCCACATAACAGTCCCGAAACTGCACTCAGAGATTTCACAATATTGCGTCTATTGTTCGCACTAAAAGTAAAATGCTTCTGTTGTGAAATGTATCTGGCATTGGTGAAGCCATTTTCAGTAAATCTGATGGCATTCTGAGGGAAAGATCGCCCTAAAACAAGAGCGTATCGAGCAGTTGCATAACGCATGGGGGCCGCCATCTTGAATAATATCAAATGCCGAGTTGAAGATACAGAAATAAAAGCTTATATTATAGGATTTGCTTTCAAGTTAAGGTTTTTCATTCCACTAAAAATACTCTATCATTCTTTAAAATATTTATTTTTAATATTATATTAATTATATTATATTTAAAAACATCATTATTACTTCATGGACAGAGCAAAATATTGTTATCCAATGGCGAAAGTGTTTCACTGTTAACGTTTTACAGTCGGTCGCGTTAGGACTACACACACAGAACTAGTGTAGAGTGTGGAGACAACTCTCGCTTATTTAGATCTAGTGCTCTCAACTCTTACTGTATTCAATTCCAGCCAGATGTAGCTTTTAAGTTGATCTCATCTCTAGCTCATTTACTATTGAATTCTCAGCGATGCCCTCGGAGGAAGCACGGGTATGCAAAGCAAGGTCTTTTATAACATAGTAACAATTGACCATATAATGTTGACTTACTTACTACTACTAGAGAGAGTCTAGACTATGCATGTTGACTGGGACTGGGAACTACTTTAGTAATTGAGAGAATTTTAAGGGACTTGTGATTTGTCAATTTGTCAATCATTTCCATTATCAAACAGTATTTTAAATAGTGCTGTAACATCACGGATATTTTCAATTCTGTTTAACCGTCAGTCAAAACCGGACGGTTTTCGTTTAAACGATTTTAAAAAAAATTGAAAAAAAAAAAAAATCAGGAAGAAAAAAATCAGGAAAATTCTTTTTGCTCTGTTTTTTTGCTTTTTGTTAAAACCAGATCAGATCCTGTCTTATTTCAGGGTTCTAAAATACTTTCATTTTATTACAAGGCACAGTTTAAGGCCTTGGCGCAACAACAACAAAATCAAGCAGTCAAAACAGCACGTCCATTTGCACATATGGGACTAGACTCTAGATCTATGTACGATATGATGACTAGAAAATGGTAAAGGAAAATTCTAGAATAACTCCACACAACTTACCAACAATTTTATGTTGCATTGTTGATATGAAGACGAAAATAAACTACATGACTTATTTTTCTAATAAATCTGCCGGTAGATTTAGATTAAGTCCGTACAATTGGACCGCCAAAAAATAAAAGAGGGGACATGAAAGATTGTTACTTATGGAACTAGCTAGCTGCGCGCGCAATGATACCAAATCTGCCCCGTGTATAGTGAGCTGCATGATACAGGTGAGTGAGCTGAAGACACGGGAGAGCTTCGGCCGGCAAAGTGCTTTGTGAAGGGCATATTTATCGAGACTAAAAAAAAGAGAGGAAAAAAAAAATCTCTTCCCTTCAAATTAGGAACGTAGTTTCACTTCACATCGTAGATTATATTCTTTATTTGCATTATGTAGATGTTGAGACACAGAGATTTTTGAAAACCACTAAAAAGTAGCATTTTGATGACTCAAAAAAATTCTGTACCTGTGTATAAGGCACACCTCCGTCTTCTGATTTTTTCTGACAGGAAAAAAGTGTACTTTATACACGGAGATATACGGTACAAAGATTACTTTCAAACCAAGATGACAGACAAATTGGAGTGTTGTTCTAGTTTCGGAGTGGCGAGTCAACACACAGATTACTGAGCTGGGAGACATTGCCAGGCATAGTGCCAGGTGGAGGGGCATAAATCGAAACTTTAAAAAAAAGAAACAAAACAACAAAAAAAAAAGCGGAAAACGAAACCGTCAAATGGAAAACGGAATCTGCCATTGGCGGTCGGATACCGGACGGTTAAACGTTTGACTACAGCACTAATTTTAAAAGACAAAAAGTAAACACTGAACAGTCTAACATCATGATCTGATGAGATATATCTACCGACTGTAAATTACAGTAGGCCTAGGCCCTAATACTAATAGAAAATACTGTTTAAAATAAATAGCTAGAAATTCTAGATAATGACAAAACTGCAAATAGCAATGAAAACTGTAGAGGTAGAGTGCCCAGTATTCGGTCACTTAAGGGGAAATCACTGATATTTTGAATTCTTACCTTTTTTATTTCGCAATCTACCCATCAAAAGAACAACAAAATATTCCTATAACAGGATTTTATAGTCGCATAAAGTAAAGAATGATGATAAGAAAAATATTTCTGAAAGAAGACGGAGCATTTTTCTGCCCAGAATTCGGTCGCGCCGATTAGAATTCGGTCACGCGATTTGTGCGTTGAATCTCCGTTGCATAGGAGCGAAGCGTATTTGCGCGCTATTTTCACACAAATTGAGCGATAAAGCACTGATTGTCAATGCGTTGACCAAAGACTGGACGAGCGATATCGCATGGCAAGGGTATCGTATAAATACCTCTTGCACATCGGCAAGTGCGTCATTTGCAAATTCGCTGCGATGGAGCGAACACGGAAGAGCTCTTCACACACATACTAAATTTATTGCGACAGCAAACGAAGTTGTTTCGCAATAGACTTCTACATATGGCTTAGCACGTTAGCGCATGTGCTAACAGAACGCGGAAGTGCAGAAAGTGGTGCGACACTGACCAATTTCGAGCTAAGTTGGAGATCTTTCCGAGGCCCTATATCTGATTTAATTTTGAGAGTTAAGAAAAGTTGTTTAGCTGCCTGATTTGTGCAAGTTTCACGGCTCTTTAATTATTCTTAAAATTGTTACAGCTGTTGAAACGGCTGCCTGACTAAATACTGGGGTGTGACCGAATACTCGGCGCGCTACCCTATGCATATAAACTAAAACTAAAAAAATAATGAATTATGCAGATTACCAACTACACTAGATCTATATCATTACAGACAGTGTTCATGATTCTTCTTCCTATGCTATATATGAGTACAGGCCACCATAGCGGTGTGTATTCTCGTATTGATGTAGGTGCTGTGCTGGTGTACACAACTCCAGGGAGCTCCGATGCCGAAGGCCTTGAAGCAGCGCTTTCCTTGGAAGAAAAAGAAGAATATTCGGCCGATAACACCACCATGTGGATTTCCATATCACTTGGAACTTGGTAGAGACAGTTCATTCAAAGATTACCTGCTGTGTATGATCACAAAAAAGTCAGCTATCCATCCATCTTGGAGAACAACATCAAGTTCCTACTGGCTATGCCCTTGGCAACTTCTAGGATGGCAAGAGTAAGGTCCAAGACACAAGATCATTTTTAAGAAATCCATGTTGGGCATCAGAGAGTATGTCATGATCTTTGAGATGGTCCATGATGTAAATGATGTGCTCCAGGATATTACATGCTCTTGATTTTAGTGAGATTGGTCTGTAGTTTTCTGGTTTGCACCATTCACACTACTTCAAGAGATGAGCAACATTTGCACTCTTCTAGGACCTCTCCTTGATCAAGCACAGGTGGAGGAGCTAAGCAGCTCCTCAATAGCCAGGAAGTTATTGCCTCGCTCAAAATAAAGTTGAACCTTTTAGTTTTAGGTGTATTGTGTTTCGATGTTTCTATTACTTTCCATGCTCTCTTTTATCTGCAGGAGATCCTGTTTAACGTTCGCACTTTTGTGAAAGGCGTCGACATACGTAATGGACGGAAGCTTTCCAGTGAAGAACATGCACGTTGCGCCCTCCATCTTCTTCAGACCCTACCAGCTGCCCGCACAGCCGTCCTGGATTTTCTTTGCCATATCTTTGATGAGAGTGTCAACTTGTACCTGTATGAGCTGGAAGGAGAAGGGGCATGTATGTTTCTTCTTTTCTTTCTTCTTTTCTTTCTTCTTCTCTTTCTTCTTCTCTTTCTTCTTCTCATTCTTCTTCCTCTCCGCCTTCTTCTCCTCCTTCTTCTCCTCCTCTTCTTCCTCCTCCTTCTTCATCTTCTCCTCTTCTCTCCTCTTCTTCTCCTTCTTCATCT
>BEXV01002590.1:16487-39883 GCA_003118195.1 Hemicentrotus pulcherrimus
TTTTTTGTTTTATTTAGTGGCCAATATAAGTTGGGAGGGGGGGGGGTAAGGACTGAGGAGCTTTTTTTTGTTACCCAATTCGTTACGAAAAAATTGCAGGGGAATGAGGAAAATTCTACGGAAACCCTTTGATGTTAACTTGGGCCTGTGCAACAGGCTGGGGGGGGGAGTTTTGTTTTGTTTTGTTATGCTCAACAGGTGTGGCAGGGGGTGAGTAGAGGAGGGGGTCGTGTGTACTTTTCTGTTATTAAGACCCACCCCCACCCCCCTGATTTAGCAATACAAAAACATTGAGTGGGTTTAAACCCCCGCCCCCCTCTCCTGCGTAACTGCCTGAGTCTTTCTATATCTTTCTTGTGTATTGCATTTTCTCTGTGGTGCTGATGGAAAGCAAATTTTCATGTTTGGACAATTTATAATGTGAAAAATTATTGATTGATAATTACAGGAGACCCTATACCACCTCTAAAAAAGGGAGTTCCTCGTCTCTACAGTTTCCGATTCTGCCCTTTCGCTCATAGAGCTCGACTTGTGCTTGCAGCCAAGAATGTAGAGTAAGTTTGATTCTTGCAGCCAAGAATCATTGTAGATTCTTTGATTTATATCCACAAGTTAATTATCTGCTTCAGTGGACTAATAGAACACACATTGAGCTGCCTCTGTATACTTTATTCAAACGTCCTGTAATGTGTGTAAAACATGCTGCTAAAAGTCTTGTATCTCAGTCTGTAGTAGACAAATAGTTAAGCATGTTTCTAATTCGTCAGTTCTGTAATCACTCGGGAAGATACTGAAAGTAATAAGCACCTCAAATATGCATATATTTTGATCTTAAATAAAGGTTAAAATAAAATTATATCAATATGCAGATATAACATGATCAACATAAGTCTTTTCATGAAGCTTAATTGTAGTCACAACTGTCTATTTAGTTCAATATTCTATTCTTCTAAGAACTTGTCAATGCCTCAAAATTATTAGTTCACGTTTAAGCTAAAATGTCAGATTGAAATGTGATTCTGTTGGTCTATCTACCCAGCTATGAACTGGTCAACATAAGTCTCTCCAAGAAACCTGAATGGTACAAGACAAAGAATCCTTTTGGGACTACTCCATGCTTTGAACAAGATGAGAAGATAGTGAGAGATTCTTCCATTGTCTGTGATTACATGAATGAAGCGTTTCCTGGTGTCAACCTATGGCCTGATGATCCATACAGGAAGGCTCAGGATAAGATGCTCTTGGATTACTTTGGAAGCAAGGTAAGATTGACATACCTGTTGTCTTGAGCAATGTCATTGCATTCAATATGTGTTTTATCAGTGTCCTTTAATACATTTAAGACAGGAAATGGAGGTAGAGAGACTAGAGACTTTTGGGAAAATGATGAATTCAAGTGTACCATGATATGTCTTTTTCTGATTAACCATTTTATGATGCAAGTGAGATCATTTCAAGAAATGGATTACTTTCTAGTAGCCTATGGCTTGATCAGCATTTCCTTTTTTTTCTGTTGAATATACTTTGTATTTCTTGAAAAGGTGCACTATGAATGAGATTATTACATGATTGATCACCCTGGGTGTCTGTGACTTGATGGAAGGAAAAGGAACCAATGATGAGCTATAACACTACTATTAGTTTGATTTATTTAAACCTGAACAGTCTTGGAGAATGAAGCCTAGTATACTAAATGCCTAAAAGATATTTTCATGTATCCCTCCTCTCACAGATAAGTCCACCATTCTTCAAGGCCACCTACCATCCTCCTCCATCCTCTACAGAAGACTTTCTAGCCGTCTATCAGAAAGAACTCTATGTTCTTGAGGAGGAGCTTAAAAAGAGAGGCTCTGCTTTCTTTTTTGGTAAGTCAGTCAAGTTTGCATGTGAGTTCATACACCTTTAATCGGTCAAAATATACTAAATCATGCAAAAACAAACTGTCATTGATGGATAATGAACTAGTTTTCTATGATTCTGACTTCCTCACATGTCACTCCACAATGTTTAGCATGTTAAATTATCAAAAGTCCATAATTCTGTATAATATTATTATACCAAACTTGATACATTCATATTGGTTATTTCTTCACTATTTGCTTAGTTGCTGAGTTTAGTTTTTACTTCTGACATTGAGCTAATGTGTCACAAATTTGCAGTCATAAATCAAAATATTTAAAAGTAGAATGTTTTGTAAATTTAAGAAACAATTATTATTCGTTTTATTCATTATAGGAGAGAAGCCTGGACTTGTTGATTTCATTATGTGGCCTTGGTTTGAAAGATGGGCTGTCCTTGGAGAAGACTTTCATAGAGAGAACTATCCTACGGTGTGTATTTTTTGATGTTGTTATCTTTTGTTATATTCCACATACTAAGAATCTTGCTCTACAACTGGTCAAAAGTAAATCACGTGATGAAAGATAGTTCGCCCATCATTGCTGGGAGAAGCAAAAAGTTTGTTACACTGTGTAGATAGGCTACTATCTACACAGTGCAATACACTTTCACTGAAGATAGAAGTCCAATCTACACAGTGCAACGCACTTTAATTGTATACGCTGCGTATTGCTCTCCTCTTTAAGTGCTTTTATTTGTTAGTGCGCAAACTATATGGTATCGTACACCGTTTGCTAATTGATGACTTGTTGCTCTAAAATGACGGAAGAGGTGAAATGTTTCCGATGTGGATATAAAGCAAATAATCACCTTTTGGTTTCAGGCAATGGCAAACTATCACTTCCTCTGCGATATGTATTTATACGCTATCTTTCCTGAGCTTCACTTCGGAAAGATAACTACATCCAGATCGCCTTGGAAGTGATAGTTTGTCCCATCACCTTCACCAACTGTAGTTATTTTCTTACTATTGCTGATTAACTGTAAATGTATTTGGTCCACTTTGCAGTTGCTCAATTTGTATTTTGTTTTCATCATATCAAATAAAACTTTATATATAATAAATAAAACATTGAAAATTAGTTCAATTGTAATATACTTACCGGTAGGCGTAACAAAAAAAAAATGTTGTACTAATTGCCCTTTGCGACCAACCCAAACATTTTGAAATCTACGGTGGGCTTTAACAAAAAAAATGTTTAATGAATTTAAAAAATTGTATTAAAGCTTTCAAAACTGAGAAATATCAGCCCAAAGAGAAAAAACATCTTCTTTTTTTTTGGCCCTATAAATGTAGAAAAATATGTTAGTTATTAATGAATTCTTATTTTCTTGTTGTTTTGAAATACCCCCACATCACCAGAAACACAATGTTCTCTGCTTTAGTTCATAATAGAGATAGGTGTGTTATAGTTGATTGGTTTTAAACGTTTAAAAGAAGGTAGTGTGTTACATCCCGGCACATCACTTATGTCCTTAAGCAAGGCATTTTATCCATATTGCTTCTCTCCACCCAGGTGTTAATATGTACGATTCAAAAGTCATAGTTTTCTCAGCACTGTGAGCATCTCTAAATAGGCAACTGACTGGAATACTCCCCAGGGAGTGGAGAAGGTGAATACGTTGTGTGCAGGCAGGCCTGAACCTGTTTACGAGGGTAATCTGGAAATTGCTTTAGAGACATGGTAGATGTATTACTGGTAGGTGCTGATATACACATGTAAATCCAGAGTAATATTATTATATTTCATTATTAATATTGTACAGTAGGCTTGCGGGTGCACCATGTGAGAGAGAGGGAGGATTGAGGAGTCCTGAAAAGGACTCTCAGTAATCTTTCTTGAGGATTTGTAGTCCTGAAAAGGCCTGTTTGGTGTAGTCTTGAAAAAGAGTGTTGTTTATCTTTCTTAGCGTATAGTTCTAATGAGAACTATAGCGCTTGGAGAGGATGAGCGGCGGGAGTGGCTCGACATTTCGAAAAGGTTGACTATCCGTCGTCAGGAGTTGAGAATAGCTGGCGTGAGTAAGCTTAAGTCACCGGGGTATTGACGTCGGGGGTGCAGACATGCGGACGTCGGGGAAAAAAAGATTACTAATATTAATACTTTGTTTCTTTGAATGTATAGCTGATGGGATACTGTAGTCGAATGAAAGAAGATCCAGCCGTGATAGAAGCAGCTACTCCTGATGAGATCTATCAAGATAACTTCAAGAAACAGATGGAGGGAAATCCCCAAGATGACTACTAGAAACACCTTTCTATCAGCATGCTTTCTCAGGGTAATATATCAGGGTAGAGTAGCAAGTATAATTGGCCAGATTGTAAGTTTTTCTGAATTGATGGATGGAATATTAGAAAAATGTGGTAGAATAATTGTTTGTTTTTCAAAACATGCCTGGATATTCTTCCAAAAGTGCCTTGTGGTGAACCAGTGCACTGATGTGTTATGAGACATTGAAATGTAATAGTATAGACACAGGTATGCTAAATGTAGACATTAGTTGTTCCAATGTCATTTGATCATCAAGCTGAGCATCCTTTGCATTCTTAATCCATCTTTGAACTGATCTGTTCTGATTGAAGTACTAAGCTGGAGATAGATTATCACATGTTTTTTTGATATTAACATTGTATTAAAGCAGTATTAGTGATTAGCATAAATGCACATTATGTCTGATAGAAATGTTTTGTATTAAACTATTGACATGCTCATGATATTCCATTATAATGTATGACCAGCTCTGAAACTGGTGCTCGTCTTCCATGAGTGAATCAGTGAAAAAAAAATACATGAGGGCTCAGGGCGTATTTGCCCTCGTAATGTTCAATGCAAAACAAATTTTAGAGTGTTATTTTTATGCAGGCAAGCTTGAAAAGTAGCCCTAGAAAAATAAATATTGATATTTTCCCTGGAGGGAATTGATCCTCAGAGCTCTCAATGAGACTGGGGAGCACAGTCTACAGGAGGTATAGACTAATATCTGACCAAAACAAAACAGAAATAAAGGCAGATGTGGGTCTACTTTAATATTCAGAACTTTGAGAACAAAAGCAGTGAGCAGATTTGAGCTTCAGAGCTTATCCTATATCTTGTTGTAACATCATGAAAATGGATGAGTGGCATTGATATGCTTCATTGACATTAACAGAAAAAGAGGTTAAGAAATTGGCTAGAGATCAAATTGTATTGCAGCCAATTGAGCAACATTGCTCTTCCTATAATGCATCTATTAATTAATGTGAAAAGCTGGAACATGAATTTGCATCCCTACACCTCATGAAAGGGACCATGTTACATACTCAGGTTTGTGTGGTCAAAGGTCTACAATTGTTTTTATTTTACATGGATTCTTCTGTTTTATGAAATGAACAAGGGTAGTTCTAGTTGATTGACAATCATTAAATTAAATGTATGAAATCTTTTTATAGGAGTGTTCAAGAAACTGTTAATATATCTTTAAAGATATTTGTTATACTGTAGTCATTATCTAGTCATGTAAGTTTGTATTTGTATTTGTTTCCTAAATTTTAAATTCAACATTAAGCAAGAGGATTCTTGAAACAAACAAAAAACAAAACAAAAAAGGGTACTGGTAGTCTCTTTGTATTACTTTTGGACTCACTCTTTCAACATGTTAAGATTTAGGAATCAGTTTAGATTATGTATGGTTTCCTAGAAATCAGTTGGACACTGTTTATGTGATAGAAGTATTTTAGAAAGTTAGCTTGAAGCATTTCGGAAGGTATTACGATGTTTGAATATTATAAAGTCCCACTGTAAGAAGGCATGATTGTATTCATTTGTAATGGCTTAATGTTGGTTAGATTGACATTGTACACAGGTATTCAGCTCACCTTGTTACCTGTACCCAGTATATATTCTTGGTGTTTCTGTAAAATTTATTCATTTTCATAAGTTTGGATTTCTGAAATACTTGTGTATTAAATGAAATGATCAAAATAAAGGTGCAAAAACCAGGTAAAACAGATTACTATAGGCATTATTTACCAAGGCATGTTTGCAATTAGAGTTTTTATGCCTCCGCTACAAAGTAGCCGGAGGCATTATGTTTTCTGGTTGTCCGTTCGTACGTCCCATTCTTGTGATCGCGTTATTCCAAGAACCACTTGATGGATTCCCTCCAAACTTGGATTATGTATGTATCTTACAGAGCCAATGAACTGAGTAGATTTTGGGGTCACAAGGTTGAAGGTCAAAGGTCACAGGGCTCATTATATATGCAAAAATTGCTCGTGATCGCGAACTGGTTAACGGATTCCTGCCAAAGCCAGTTCATTTATGTATCTAACAGAGCCAATGAACTGCCAAAGCCAGTTCATTTATGTATCTAACAGAGCCAATGAACTGAGTAGATTTTGGGGTCACAAGGTTGAAGGTCAAAGGTCGCAGGGCTCATTATATATGCAAAAATCGCTCGTGATCCCGTAATCTCAGGAACCTGTTGACGGATTCCTGCCAAACCCAGGTCATGTATGTATCTAACAGAGCTAATGAACTGAATAGATTTTGGGGTCACAAGGTTGAAGGTCAAAGGTCGCAGGGCTCATTATATATGCAAAAATTGCTTGTGATTGCGTAATCTCAAGTACCGGTTGATGGATTCCTGCCAAACTCAGGTCATGTATGTATCTTACAGAGCCAATGACCTGATTGGATTTTGGGGTCAGGAGGTTGAAGGTCAAAGGTCACAGGGCTCATTATGTTTTCAAAAAATAGCTTGTGATCGCATTATCATGAGAACCAATAGACAGATTACCATCAAACTCATGACATGTATATGTATCTTGCAGAGCCAATGAACTGATTAGATTTTAGGGTCATCAGATCAAAGGTCATGGGGCTCATTATGTATGCCTATAAATAGCTTGTGAGTGCATTATCATTAACTTGAATTTTAAAAATTGCTCTATGGCGGAGGCATTATTTTCGACTGCAAGCAGTCTAAATTCCATCTAGTTTAAATTTGTTTTTCAATAAATACTCCAAACATAGAGATTATGTTTTATATTTTACAAATGCATATAATGCCTTTCACATTTTCACATAAGTGCACAGCTACTACTTGTGTGTGAGTTGGATACGCAAATGATTTGCTTAAAATGAATCATTTTATTTTATTTCTGGTGAATATCATTGTTGCTATTGATTTCATGAATAGAACAAAATAGTCAAATGCTGTTAAAGATTTAACTCCAATGAAATATTGCAATTTGTTAACCTACTCTATGTCCTAAGCTCGTCCACAGTATTACCTATGCTATATTTTAACAAGGTTTGTTTTTATATCGTTTGTATTAAATACAATTGTAGATAAAACAAAGTTTCACGTTTTATTTTTGTTTCTGTTGATGACTGACATGATTCTTCTTGCATTAACAATGGAGGGAGAGTTATATTTACTAAACAAATAATGATTTATTTGTAAATTTCTTGTTCACATCTATAGTCTTTAAAGAGAAGGTTGAGTTCTGGGAAGAGGTACAAAAATAATTTGTGACTGTTATCATTGTATTTTGCAAGTGTGGAAGAACATCAGATAAAAAAATGTTCCCTAAAAAGCATGGCTCTTCAAATGTCTTAATATTCTAAATATGACATGCAACATCATAACAATCAGGACAGATTTTTATGCCACATGTTCGTGTAGTCCCATATATCTTTCTGTGTACAGTGCTTGAAACTTTACCAAGACTGGGCCAAATTTCTTATCATTTTGATGATTCCAGAACCTTGCAGAACACACAAATAACCTTCAATTGACTCTTCCTTTCTTACTCTCATATGGCACACCATTTTACTTTGTCAGGCTGCAAGCATCAGTCATGTGGGAGCAGTGTAATATGGCTTCTTCTAATTAGAACAAGTTTCATCCCTTGAAATAACATGGTACGACTAAATAATATAAAGATGGGCAGCATGTCACGAAACTGTCTTAGGTAAGAATTCGCTGATATCCCATTGAAACACATGTTAATTGCAATGCACATGTTTCAGTGGCATGGCCTTGATCTTGTACCTATGATGGTTTTGTGAAAAGATGCCATGATGTAAACCGTTGTCTTTGTTAGTCAAAGTGTGCGAATATTCTGTGAAGGGAGAGAACTTGTTCTGCTTAAGAGTTTTTTATATTTTTTATCATCACTGGTCTTCACAGCCTGATCTCAAATCATTAGTACACATGTTCGTATATACATATACTCTAGTTCTCCATTCTCTGTCATCTAACAGTCCAACATCTTTTATACAATAACAGTCAATTTTCTATAGTTCTTAATACTCCATTCTTAAGTGCTTTATCTTGTAATTAAATTATTGAACACAGAAGAACTTTGAGCAAAGACATTCATCAGCTTCTATTGTAAAAAATAAAAGAATGTACAAAAAGATGAAAAACTTCAGCCTGTCTTTGATCAAAGCTTTTCTCAAATTTTGTAGTACTGACCTATCATTTGAAGACTTCCCATTTGATATACGATTAGCTACAAACCATCACTGATAGTAACCAATTACAAGATCACAAATAAAAATGACTTGCACACAACTAATATCCAGTGAAAGGTAGTTATACATTGCATTTAATCAACAAAGTCATGATTTTTACAAATTGCACAAATTGATATAATAAATGTATATCTTGGAAGACTTTCCTCTACATTCGCCTGTGATTGAAATTCTTCATCATTGACTCACATTGTTTTGACAAATGCATCAAGGTAATTTTTATTTTCTGTAAAAACTATCATTTTATCTCTTTCATAATGCTGCAAATGTACTAGCTGC
Source organism: Hemicentrotus pulcherrimus (assembly GCA_003118195.1). Taxonomy (NCBI): domain Eukaryota; kingdom Metazoa; phylum Echinodermata; class Echinoidea; order Camarodonta; family Strongylocentrotidae; genus Hemicentrotus; species Hemicentrotus pulcherrimus. The sequence continues at coordinate 25,190 of BEXV01002590.1, forward strand.
CATCGACTCCAGATGAAAATGACTTGATGGAAAATAATGAACTGGACACTAACTTACATTTGCCACTCTCCGTCCAGGTGCAGCGCATTGCTATCGTCCTTGAATGCTTGAGCTTTTTGGCAGCTAAACTAAAGCATTGATAATAACTTTGTGCAGCATTAAGAAACAGTATCAAGTGTCATATAATTGCCATTGTTACACTTATCTTAAAGGCCAAGTCCACTCCAAAAATAACTTGGTACTTTCAATAGAAGCAGAAAAATCAGACAAATCAATCAAAAAAAAGTTTGAGCAAAATCGGATATTCAATAAGAAAGTTATGAAAAACTATGAAACAATGAAAATCACAAGACAAACTGGAGAGTCTGTGACGTCGTGTCCTCAATTAGTTAATTGTTTTCTTTATATTGTTAATAAAAATTTCCTATTTCCCACCTCATCTTGTTTCTTCACACCAACATCCAAATTAGATTGATAGTTATATGTTTTTGTGTGGATGCACTAATATAAATTAATTTTTTTCAGTTATATCATGAAAAATGTGACTTTTGATAAACTATTTAGATAAAAATCAATTATTATGAATATACAACAATCAGAAAATAGTATCAATTCTTCAAATTCATATAAGATTTTGTGCAATGTCATGCACGCAATATGATACAAATCATTTAACCTTGGCATAGGCATGGAGAAATCAAGTTTTGGGCCGGGGGATAAAAAAAGAAATTAATGGGATTGAACTATGTAAAGCAATTGATAAATAGTGAGGACATGACGTCAAAAACTAATAACCAAATTGGCAATTTGTGTAGTGATTTCCATTGTTCTATAGTTTTACATACTTTTTCAAAAATTAATAACATTCTTATTTGTTATCCGATTTACCGTAGCTCAAACTTTTTTGATTGGTTTGTCAAATATTTCTGCTTCTATTGAAAGTAAGTTATTTTTGAAGTGGACTTGTACTTTAATACACATCGTACCAATTTCTTAATAGCAGATAACATTAACTTGTATCTCTTCCAATTTTTCTCTTGTTAAATGATTTCTTTTGATACAAAATCATACCCCACTAACACACACATTTTAGAATGCTTACTGTACAAATGCAGCAGCATATGGTAGAACTTTAAGAAATGTACAAATTAGAATATGAGGGTGAATTATTTGAAGACACATGACATATCTATCATCAAAAAGGAATTTACCTCATCAAAATCACAGACTCAATATAACAGGGGTCCCAAGGCAAATGGCAAAAAAGGGAGAACAAAAATCAGTCTACCCTCTTCCAAAGAAAAAGCAAACTTGCCTTTAAAATACAGGTATCATTAAAACACAATTACTATCAAGGTCATTGACTTTTCAAATATTAAATTCCCTCAAAGCCCCCCAAATACTTAGTACATTATACCCCTATTTACTTCGGGACAATAAATTGGATTTCTGTTTTTCTTTAATGTTCTCCTCTTGGATTGCTCAGCTTTCTTACTTGTTTTCCTTTTTTATAGGGGGAGGGGGTATTGTGTGTTTATATTAACAAAATTATCAAGTACCTTATCAATATGAAGAGATATGTGTCTGTGAATTGTAAGCTCAAAAATAATTCCATTTGTGAGACATTCATTTTCAATCCAGAATACCATAACCCAAGACAAATAAAGAGCCTCCTCAGGTTTTCGTTGGACCCACAGATCATGTGACCTTTGCCTGCCATGTCATGTGAGCACCCTATTTTGGTTTGGTCATATAACATGATGCATGCCAAATACAGCAGGCAATATCAGACATTTCACCTTGTCTATGATAAGCTAATGCTTCAGTCTATCCATGATACTGTAATTAACGTTGTATTAACCGCCCTCGTGTATTAACCGCACCCCTCTTTTTTGGCCTTTAAAAAAACAACAACAACAAAACAAAACACAACAAAACAAAAAATTTAGACAACGGCGGGATACGAACCCGGGCCTTTACATGTGGATTGGCAGCCGAAGCCAGCGCCTTAGACCGCGCGGCTATCGCGCACCCGATGCCATACTCAGCAGTTTTTTGTAATCTATACATTGAAATGGATTCAAATAGCGACTTCACGTGCTGGATGCGATCACGCCAGGTCGTTAAACGGCCCCTTCTTTTACTTTTGCGATGTTTTGGCACGAACTTAGATCAAGATCTATCAGCAGATGTTGTTTTTGGAAGATTATTTTTGTCTTTATGTCAACAATGCAAGATAAAAATGTGTGGAAGTGTCCTGTACCATTCATAGTCCCATATGTTCAAATTCGTGCTGGTTTTGACTTGGGTACTTTTTGTTTTGTTTTGGAGTGTAACGTGTATAAACCACACCCCAGACTTTGACATTTTTTCGGCGGCAAAAAGGTGCGGTTTATACACAGTTAATTACGGTATGGTATAATCCTTCTGACCTTCAGGATCACCTTATTTATGAACTACTTTGCAAACTTGAAAAAGCTACCCAACCTTTCATTTTATTTTATGGAATGACGTCAAACTTCCCAGTGTCAAAAGAACCAAGGCCCACAAGATTGAATTTCTCTGCAGAGGGGACCCCCTGTCTCAAGGACCCTCCAAATTACCGAACTAAGCTCAGTGTACTTTCACATTTTGGACATACATTCAATGTGATACCATTCATCCATATACCTCCTGTCCTACCAACAAGGAATGAAATATGATTAATAGGTTCCCAAAAAATTGGGTATTAACATGGTGCCATGTAAGATAGAAAAGGTAAATAAGACACAATTCAGGAAAGCTTCACTTCAGCAGCATAAATGAAGTATGATTTGTTTGGTAGTTCATTTCATAAAGAAAGGAAAACAAAGGGGGGACCCTTGCCCTCTTTTCAATGCAAGTATTAAAAAAAGTGATACAAAAATTTGGAATATAAAAAGAGACTTGAGAAACATGGACTAGACTGTTAATATTGTTATGAAATGAATTCTTTTCTATCTTACTCGATATCAAAGAGCTGAGAGACTAACTGTTTCTTATTAACCTTACCCATAGCATTCCTAGGTATCTCCTCTATGACCTTCAGTTCAGTAGGAATCTGATACGATGGTAGCTTATCCCTCCCCCACTCCCTAAGCTCCCCTAGAGTTAACCTTTGACCTGGCTTTGATGTTACTATGGCAGTGACCCTCTGACCCCATGTGATGTCTGGGAGACCAACGACGACTACCTCAGCAATCATAGGATGGGATAGGAGATGTCGCTCCACATCAAGGGCGCTGATCTTGTAGCCTCCAGACTTGATGATATCCACTGATGACCTACCTAAGATCCTAAACACACCTTCATCTAAACAAGCTGTGTCTCCTGTTCAAACAAACAATAAAAAGCACTAATAAATCACTATGTTATTAAAATTGATTTCCTAGGTTTCTTCTTCTCATTGAGAGCAACATTCATTATAACATGAAGCATGACAGTATAAACAAGAGTGGTTGCTTCTTTAAATAAAAATAAAAGGATTGGTGATATTTACATTCTGCCCTATTGCTACAAAGCAGGAAGTCTATTCTGCTTTCCATATTATGCCAAGTTAGGAGAAACTGCAACTTATTTTGATGATCACCAAAAGATATTTCAAAATTTTCAAAAAGAGTGCTTGCTGCACTTAGGGAAATGTCTGTTATCACAACAATTTACATACCAGTTCTGAACCATCCATCCTCGGTGAAAGACTCCTGCGTCTCTTGAGGTTTGTTCCAATATTCTTTGAAGACTGCAGGACCTTTGACTTGTAATTCACCAGGTTGACCTTCGAACCCTGGTACTACCTCACTATGAAAGGAGTTTCCTCTGGCGATGATTTGGTTGGTGGGGGACATAATTTGTACCTCGACTGTTGGGAAGGGATTTCCTACAGCACCTGTTTACAATCACAAAATATAATGCAGTTGACATGTTATTTTTAATGAAATATTTGTTAAACTTTATATCATTTGAAGAGAGATGATGAAGAAATCTCAATTATATCATATAACTGATGTGAAGAATTTTTAAGTGAAATGTTTAGAATGTTTTGAAGATCGGAGCTGAGCAGCTATCTGCACCTTTGCAAGACCTGTTCCAATCATCCATCAACACTGGAATAGTACCGCAAGAATGGAGAGACGCCAACGTAGCCGCCATCTTCAAGAAGGGGAGCAGGAAGAGTGCTGCAAACTACAGACCTGTCTCGTTGACATCAGTATTGAGTAAAGTCATGGAACACATCATACATAGCCACGTAATGAAACACCTAGAAAATCAACACATCCTATCAGACTCCCAACATGGGTTTCGTGCTAAAAGATCTACTGAAACGCAGCTAATTCTCACAATTAATGATATTAGCCAAGAACTGGATAGAAATAAGTTAGTCGACATGGCAGTGCTTGATTTTACAAAAGCTTTCGACAAGGTCCCTCATCGTCACCTAATCTCTAAACTACAATATTATGGACTTGAGGGAGAAATCACTTCTTGGGTGAGAAGTTTTCTGATGGGCCGCACACAACGAGTTGTCATCAATGGTCGCTCATCTCTACCTGCATCTGTTACATCTGGCGTACCGCAGGGTACAGTGACCGGCCCACTATGGTTCTTATTGTACATTAACGACCTACCAAACAACATGGCCTGCACAACCAGATTGTTCGCAGACGACTGCTTGCTGTATACAGCCGTATCGGCTGATCAAGATACCAGCGTACTGCAGAAAGATCTTAGACAACTGGAAATCTGGCAAGACACATGGCTGATGAACTTCAACCCAACCAAGTGCTGTACCATGACCATTGGTAAGAGAAACCCCCCNGAGCGATAGATATATATTAACATCGTAAACACCCAAACTTTTTCAAAACCAATCCATATGATCAAACATATGTGTTACCTGGTATTCTTTCTCCACTGAGTGGATTAGTAAGAGCCATACCAAGTTCAGTCATTCCATATCTCTCTAGTAATATATGACCTGTTGTCTGCTCCCAATCATCCATGATAGGCTGAGGTAGAGCAGCTGAGCCAGACACCATCAATCTGTAAATATGAAGAAGTTCATTCTCATCAAACACATTTCCTTACTCAGGACTGTTTCTTATAAAGTGCTTTATCAGTTGCAACCGACCAAAGTGCCACTCTTTTTAATACCCTGGTCACTGGATTCAAATATGTCTGCACATTACAGTGCACATTCTCCCATCCATATGGAACATTCTAGCGCACTCGCAATCCAATAACATTAACCTTCGTATCTAACCGGGCACCCATTTAGCACCTGGATGGAGAAAAGAAATAAATATATAAAATGCCTCGCACAAGGACATAAGTGCCGCATCATAGTTTGAACCCACAACTTTTGCCTTCAGGTCAAGTGATTAAACCACTCAACTATGACACCTGACCTCTGTCATAAGGGTGTCACATTCTGAAAATGCAGTTATAATTTTCATTTTCTTTTCATATCATTTTTGCTTTTTTCCTGTCTGAAGTTGAGGTTTCATTATGTTTAGGACTTTGTAAAATCTAAAATGTATAATGTTGAGTTTTGTCATGTTTTCCTTCTCGGCACTTTAATCACTGGGTTTAAAGCCTAAATGCACTAGGTTTCCATGAGGGATTAGACCTCCCTGCGTGGTCACCGGCAGGTATTTATCTCATCAAATCAGCTCTCAATTAACATAAGAAAGAAGGGACCATGGGGGATCAACTTGTACTTCTTAGGCATTGTTGGCTATATAGATGGCACAAGTAGCTATAAGTAGTGCAGTCCTGCTTTAAAGGAAATGAGCCAATTTAGATATGAAAGAAAGGTTGATTCAGGAAGTTCAAAAGATTAAGTGTGATATCCACATGGTTTTGTTTCTTTGACTGCATGTCGAGTTACAAAAATATCCAGATACCACTCTTCATTTAATCATGTATCGTGAATCACCTTATTTTCTCTTTCAATGTTGCTTTAATGAAAGCCTGCACCTTTGGTGTGGTGTACTTGTGCTGGTAGAATTCTAGAAGCTTTGCATACACAGTTGGTACTGCCATGAAGAGATTCACCCTTGGTATATGGTCTTCAAGGAGCATGTGCCAAACCTGTAGAACAAACCAAAATAGAAAACAGCAAGGCTGACAATTAAAATAAACATTTCATAATGCACATCCATTCTAAATAGAGTAGCAAGGTACTAGTTATTAACATGAAGCTATTTTCTAACTCTGCAAAATAAAATGTGCTCTTGGTCACAGACTTGGTGACAACTGACATCTGGGGTCTTTAAAATGGTTAGATTTGATTCAGGCAATTGCCATCTTTGTATTCATACTAACAGAAAATTTGTGAGCAAAGAACATATTTATCAAGCACTCTACTGTTCTCCCTATGTTGAATTCTACATTGTAATGAGAGAAGGCTAAAACAGTTAATCAGTGCATTAATCTATGAAAATATTGAAAATGTCACTTCCAGATATCTGTAAGTATTAACAAATGCAAACAAAAAGGAATGATCATGAATGCACTTGAATTCAACAAATCTTAGTTTCAGATCACCTGTCATTACCTTCTCAGCATCAAAGTTAGGCAGCATGACACAAGTAGCACCAGACCACAAGGGACATGCTAATACATTAACCACACCATGAACATGATGAAGAGGCAAGACATGAAGAATAACATCACGAGACGTCCAATCCCATGCTGATATCATCATCTGTATCTGAGCTTGAAGAGCACCAAAGGTCACCTGGACACCCTTAGGTCGGCCTGTTGTACCACTAGTGTAGATTAACATAGCACCACGATTCTTCCAACGAATCTGCTTCCATTTCTCAGTTAGGATATTCATGTTGATGAGGTCATCAGTGTGATGATTGAAAGTCAGGATTGCAAGATTATCCTGTATAAAATCTGCTTTTTGTTGCATTGGGTCTTCCCGTAACTCAACTTGACTTTTAACATCAGCTACATCACTTCCTTCAGCAAGAGATAAGGCCCGATTGTCGATAACCATGTAGTTGATCATGTGTCTCTCAACAATGGGTAAGATCTTCTGAGCTAATTCTTTGGTTGTTATTACTAAAGAGCTTTGAGAATCCTGGATGATATATTCTAATTCTGATTCTGGGTGTGATTTGCATAGAGGAACAGCCATTCCACCACTCATCCACACACCCCACTGGGTAATAGTATATGATGCATCATTGGGACACAGGAAGGCTACTCTCTCACCATTCAGAATGACCTTTGACCCTCTCCTTGTGAGGACTTCATCTCTCTTTGTATTAGAGAGGATGTGTCGTGATAACACCATACTCCAACTTATGATTTCATTGTAAGTGTGTGTCTTATGATTATCAACAATGGCTGTTCGTTCTCCATAACCTTCCTTGATTGCTTGCATGAAAGGAGTCCTTACTGATCTTCCTCCCGATGAGTATCTCTTAGGAAGCAATGACCTCCCATGTGATGTGATGTGTCTCCATGGTAACAAGATGCCTGAATACATCCTCATGATGCAGGATCTTGACTCTGCTGTCAACAAAAACATCAAATTGAAAGTCAATAAGTTTACACAACACAGAAAATGTATGAATGTGACTATACTTGTAACTCAGTCACAGTGTCAGACCGACTCCTAGTAACCGACACCAGACCGACTGATTAATAATGGCTTGATCGGTCCGTTGTTGATCTGGTGCTGGTCTCATTGATGTGACTGAGGTATTAATTGCTAGGATGCATTTCTGTAAATGTAATTGATAACAATGTGCACTAGACAAGGTAACTATCATTTATGTCCTAAACCTTCATGACCCAAGCATAGTTTAACATAACACTCGTACTCTTAGGATTCGTTTGGCATGTACATGTATGTATAGTTAGAATTCTTATATTAAAGCTTTTAAAGTTCAAGTTCAACATTGTTCTTCTTCTTCTTCTTCCAAGAAAAGTGCTGCTACAAGGCCTTGAAGATTGCGCACTTTGTGTGCCTGTGAGGATCGAGTCTGTGTGAGCCTGCTGGCCAAGATCCTTGTGCATATATATAGGGTGCGTATCATGATCACGATTACACCATTTTTATCATGTTAAACTTAAAGGACCACAAATTTTGAGATGTAGACAAGATCAATACTAGTGACAGTGTTAAATTATAACACTAACATCATTACCACATAAGCATTAACATCAACATCAACAACTTAACAAGACAACTGAAACAGCAACATTATTATAATTATATCTAAACATCAAATTAACAAGTTAATTCCCTGGTTGATTCCTGACACGTAAAAAAATTGTTAAACAGTTGGCGTTGGTGAATCAACCATGACAGGGAATATAAATTGTTGACCTCAGAATCAAACAATCTAAACTATATCTGCTCTAAATTTGGTACAGAATACAGAAGGAAATGCAACATAGTCATACAGTGTTAGTGTACGTATATAGGTCGTGAAACGACCCCTTTTTTTCCTTTAAAATTAAACAAGGCCACGCAGCTCAGGCCAGGTTTCCTGATCACTACCCGAATTCGAATTTATGAAAAAGTGAAGGGCATTAAGCTAAGCAGTGATTTATACTGCACCTACCTTAATTATGGTGAGATGATGACTGTGGCTGTCACTTGATAACGTTTGAATTTCTTAATTTTCAAGAGATGAAAATCTGAATCGGAGACTTGTCTTGAGCAGGCCAGGACTCATGTAGATCTAGGCTACATGTACATGTACTACGTAGACGCAGTATAGTCGACCAGTCCCAGCTAGCCAGGCAGGTACGTGGTACGTACGGTGCCGCTGCTCCCCGGCCGCGCGCCTGCCGCGCCCCGGGCCTGTACGTACCCTTTGTGAGCTCGCTAGCTCAGCTGAGAGAGTCGGCCGTACGACATAGACTGCGAAGCAGATGCATCGACATTGACAGAGTTTTCATCTGTTTCAAGTTTTGATGTTCAATAGGAAGTATGTCAAGTGTTATGATATTTTACATGTTGATATTTTCATTATGAATGAGATTTGATCGTGTGCATGTAATGATGAATGATGAAAATTATGTTATTTCTGCAGCAGACGACAATCTCATGGGTAGAGGTGGTTAACTGTTGTCCCAGATACTCAATTTGATGTAAAGCTCCACTCCTTGCCACGTATGTCTATAATAGACGAACAACAGCATCATGCATCCTTCAATTGCAAACTCTCTGGAGTAATACCTTCATCCGTGGTGATTAACATATAGTTGAACACATTTTATTTTGATTAATTTTCCAGCCTATCTTTAAATTCCTCATGAGCCATGTACAGCCTGTAATTGTAAACGTAATGTAGCATAATATTTCTATCCATGTCAATTTTTTTTTCTTCAAAGTTTGGAGTTTGCCTGCGTCTGCCTGTTTACTGGCATATAATATCCATCAATTTTACTTGATTGAGATACATGTTTATCTTAATTTTTCTAGTTTATGCAGTACAAATGGGGAAGAAAGATGCAGCTCAAAGAACCCACCTATCTGTGGATCAGTATAGGAAGAATATTGGGAAACATGAGCAGAAAAGAACGAAGAAAGATGTCAACAGAATGAAGAATGAGGCTCAAATCAGGAAAGAAGGCTTACGATTTCAGGTATTAAAGCGGGACTGCACTACTTGTAGCTACTTACGCCCTCTATAAAGCAAACAATGCCTAAGTGGTACCCGTTAGTCATGCACCAATGATCCCCTTTTTCTTATGTTAATTTAGAGCTGATTTGATGAGACGATCATGACACCTCCTGGCCAAACTAGTGCAGACAGGTTTTAAAGGAAAGACAGAAAAAGTAAATTACTTGTCATCCAGTGGAATGAAAGATCGATCTCAGTTTTACACCTCTTGTAAAGTTCAAGACTTGTGTATATATATTATTGACTTGTGTGACTCCTCTGATTCTGAGAATATAACTGTTCTACTGGTAATCACATAATCTGTCCTTTTTTGTGTGTGAAGCATTATTGAAACATAATTTGTACTGAAAATATTTTATCAGATGATAATAGTTTTGAAATGGCTGTATGTTGCCGTTAACTTCCACTCCTGCTAAAACAATCTTCTCTGTCCATTCTGATCCATGGATACATTCACAATCATATTAAATGACAGTATCTTAGATGATTCAAATTTTTGTTCATGCAGTGACAATATAAAAATTAGATGCAATGAACACGTTAATCAGTAAAGTTACTAAATGAACATGTACATGTTCATATAGAGGGCTGTTGTGTCCTAAGATAGAAATATAATATATTATCCCTCACCGGTATAGGAGTAGACCCACTTGTATATATGGAGCTAAAGTCTAGGGAAAGCTATCTCTACCTACGTAGGTTTATTTGTACAGTAAGAGATCATTAAGGGCTACTACGTGCCTGCTATGAGGAAATGATTGTCATTCTTCCACGAATCAATATTTGTTTCTTTTCCATATTGATGTATCTGTTATTTGTCTGTACATTTTTGAACATCTCAACTTAGTAATCTTTGTTTGTATCAGTCTCCCGCCTGTTTTAACAAGGAATTTTGTTTCAATAAACCAAAATGAATAAATGAATGAATGAATGAATGAATAATCATGATGAATTTCAAATGTAACTCATAGTTGTCATAATATTAATAATGCTATCATTTTCTTTTATATTTACAGGAGACCTTCCTAGTGATTTTATCATTACTAGCAGCAGTGATGTTGATATACGCCCTTTTCTACTTCCAAATAACACCTAAGGATTGATGAAAAGCACAAAGTTTGCCACAAACGTCAAATTGTCATTTGATGTTCCTTAGTTATAGACTTTAGGTTATTGACCATGCTTTAGTGGACATACAATGTGAGGGTGATTGGTGGTCAATATTCCAAATTTTACATCAGGAGAATGATGGATGCTGCAGGCGGGATAGTAGGGACTTTTAGATTTGCACGTCGACAGCTTTGACTGCAACGTGGGACGTCATTTTAAGGCACTGCGGATGCATCACGTCGTCTCAGTCGGCGATCGAGAATGCGTCAACCTTGATTTTCCTAAATCTAGTATGGTAGTAGTATATGCCGCTTGCACATAAAATAAACAGTTCCTCAGGTAGACAAAGGAATATCCCTTTCCTGCTATTATGTAAAAATGTGTAGAACAGGTGTCAAATGGATATTCACCAGTTCAACACATTTTTACATAATAGCAGTAAAGGGATGTTCTTCTGTCTACTCCAGCAAATGTGAGGGTAGAATGAGGAACTGTATATTTTGTCCTCCTTCTTTGTAGTTTTATTCCTGCATGCATGTATATTGTCGAGTGTAATCTAAAAGATTTCTGATTGTATACATGGGCAGTTGAGTATGTTGACACGCATGATCAGTCGGCGTTCGTCGTGTTCTCGTCCACTCAATCTAAAAGTCTCTATTGATGGAATCTACCCATCGGGAGAAAGGAGAACGCAAAATGGCTATAATGGAGTTTTTCTTCTTCAAATTGCCAAACTTCCTAAACTATTTCAGTGAGGATTCATGAACCTATAATGACATTACATGTGAAGGAAAATGAAATTTAAAGCAACACAGTTTAATATTTTATATGCTTGTTTCACTTTGAAATTTCTGGTTACAACAAAAACGGTAACATGAGAAAGGCTACCAACACTCATTCATTATTAATCAAAATTGATTGCGAGTTCAGCAGTTATTTGAACTATAATCTTTCTATAATCATACCTGCCAACCCTTCCAAATGTTCCGGAATATTCAGATTTTTAGGATTTTAAGGACCTGAAAATTTGGAATATTTTGATTTTTCAAAAAATATATATATTAAATAAGAAAAAAATTATTGGTAAAGCCAAATTAAGATTGTTTTATCATGTGTCACAATTTGAGGGTTCAAATATTGCTGCCTTGAATGACTGCATGATCAAGCAGCGAATTAATATTCCCTTTTTTTGTACAGAAACAGTGTACCGGTATTGCAAGTTACACAGCCGCTGCATGTGCGAACGCCTGTACAGATATCCTCTTTTCAAAGGCCGCATACCGTTCTAGAAATTCCTAATTCTTGTTTTCAAATGTTGGCAGGTATGCTATATTTCAGATCAAGTAAATTCTTTGAATTCCAGTTATTTTGCCTTTGTCCAATTGTTCTTGGACCAATTTAGAAGAAATTGTGAAAATATTTTATCGTCATTTAGATGTATATGTGGAAGCTTTCTTTATAGCAATAATGATAATTCATATAGTGGATATATCATGTGTGTGTTCCTGTTCCTTTTCAAGATCTATGAAAAGTTAGTTGAGATATGCAGGAATCATAATATAGCTTATCACTAAAGACCAAAAATCACTTTGTTCCAAAATAGAGAGATATAGTAGATTAGTGGTATGTCATTGGGCAATCATGACATGACAGTGAAATTTACAATTTTTCATGGAATGTCGATCCAGTTTTGTCCCATAGTTTTTGTGAAGCAATAAGAATGAGTACTATACCATTTTATACATTTGTAAGTTTCATTTTGAACAAGCGTGATCTGAACCTTATGACTATGATGATTATAATCTTATGACAGAGGAGTATATTTTGCTTCTCTCAAGAAATGTAACGTTTCTAATAGCTATATATTTTTAATATAAAAGGGTTTATATTGACATTATTGTGCCTTATAATGCTTTTTTTACATTGTAGAAAGTATCTTCTCTTGAAGTCTACACATGTACTATAGAGTTGCCATTAAAAAGGAGGCAGATCATTATTTAGAATTCAATGAAATTGTACCATTTGCTATGACAGATCATCAACTTTCCATAACATGATGAACGGTAACAGCATGTGTAGCATTGTTCTTGTGTGAAGCAGTAATATTGGTCAAAAATTGGATTTATCCCAGTAGACCAAGATTGGACTGACATTAAAGGTAAAGACCAGTATTGGAAACACCCCAATTTCAAAAAATGAAATGGAAGCTCTCATTACCAATCATGTGAAAGAATATGTTTAGACTAATACATGATGATAAAAAATTTGCCGGCAAACCGCCTACTAATTCATATATTTGGTAAATTGTTTCTCTCATGGTCTGTGAGAGATATAGGGTAGTCCCATATACATCTTTCTGTGTATAGTGCTTGTAACTTTACGAAGAATGGGCCAAATTTCTTATCATTTTGATGATTCCAGAACCTTGCAGATGCTAGATGATCAACCTTTTTTGATCGATTCCACAACGTTTCTTTCACAATGCAATCGCATGACCATAACTGGTCTTTACCTTTAAATGTAGGTTCACTAGATCGAAAGCCCACAAAATTGACAAGAGAACAAAATACAAGACGGTGAACCCTGGAAAGGTGGTCAGGAGATGCACATTGTTTTTCTAGTGGCCTGTTGGTCTCATGGGCTGTAGCCTCAACATCAAGTTGATGTTGATGACAATGTTAAGATGAATACCTTAGTCTTGTTTTTTGGGTGAGATGAGGCCCAGAGAGTCTCTTGGAATGTATAGAACACAAATTGCTTAGGAGGTGTAATTACAAGACCTCTATTGGAGCAGAGTGACTGATGTACAAATACCAATACCTTACCAAGTACTTAAATTAGTGCTGAATTGATGATATTTAGTGTCATTTTTAAGGAAAAGAAGTGTAGTCTGGCTGCATGATGTTGAAAGCATATATATAAGGTAATTCACTTCAGCATTATTTGCTTTATTTTATGTTTCAATTTCAATGAATTGAGGATCAGTGAAGCAACTTTGTCATAAACTCCAAAAGTTTTAACTTCATCGTCAATTATTGCTTTAAGAATTAGTAAATATACCAACCTGCTATATAATTATGTTGTCCCAGATTCCAATTCATAGTGTAGATTATCGAATTTCTTTAATCACTCCTCGGGATTTAACAGTATTTCAACCTACAAAATGCTTCTGTGGTATAGTGAAAATTATATACATGTATTAATAGCAACTGCTATATTTTAGATTTACTGATTATTATGTATTTTCTGGAATCTGGAACAAAATGATAATTGTCTCTGTCTAGTACAAATCTAGAACATTTCTATATCACGTAGGGGGAAGGGACCATCAACCCCCATAGGATGCTTAAGAGGGCATCAAGAAAACATACTAAACTATATGTGTGTTTAATCTGGCCTTTATCCCCCCTTCTATTTTTAGAGGATTTTGCAGTTAATAATGAGTATTTCTGAATTTGCCAGTAACGTTGGATAGAGGGGTTTGGGGCTGTATATTTGTGTTTTCTTGATTATAGGACCACATGTATGAATGTTTAAGAAATGCATATACTCCTGTACTATTGTGTCATACTTTATGTATGCCTTGTTACTATAATGCATTTCATTATGCACTGATAGATCTCGGTTAGCATCATGATGTAATGATTTTCTGAGCTGTTCGATTTTTTTTTCCTGTTGCGCAAAAGTTTACATGAATGTAAATATTTAATAAATCCTGATTACAAAACAAAAACAGATCAATGGTTTTCTCTCAATGTGTAATTTGTTAGGTTAGTTAGGATGCTCTCTATTTTTAGTTCCATTTTGTAATCTGATGAAAACTATGCTCCTTATATTTGAAGGGAAAATCTAAGTAGATTTTCTCGACTTCTATATATTCAGCTACTAGCTAACCCAGCTTTTGTGCTTTGGG